>MJUU01042091.1:38903-55458 GCA_002080025.1 Modiolus philippinarum | reverse complement strand
TTGAATATGGAGCTGGACACAGGATCCGCCGTTTCGGTCATGGCAAAAGATGACTTTAATAACAATTTTCCCAATCACAAGACATTGAAAAAGACTAAAATGCTATTGAAATCATACACTGGTGAAAATTTGAAGCCGATAGGTGTTGCACATGTTAATGTGGAGTACAATGACAAATCGTATCATTTACCGCTGTAGTAGAAAAGGGTGGTCATGCATTATTTGGGCGAGACTGGCTAAAAGAAATACCCCTAGACTGGCCTAGTATAAAGTCTATAGCTGCACAGAAGAAAGAAATTACAAAGAACAGTCTTGAGTTAGATGCTGTTTTGAAAAAGCACAACATTGTTTTTGAACAAAAACTAGGGGAAGTAAAGGGAATAAATGCGAAATTCCAAGTTTATGAAAACAGTCAACCGAAGTACATTCAAGCCAGAACAGTGGCATATTCATTGCGAAACAAGGTCGAGAAAGAATTACAACGATTAGAAACTAAAGGAACTTTAACGAAAGTGAACCACAGTGATTGGGCTACACCAATTGTCCCAGTTCTCAAGAAATATGGGGACATTAGAATATGTGGGGATTTCAAAGTAACTGTAAATCCCATTTTGAAAATAGATCAGTACCCATTGCCCAAAATTGAAGACATTTTCGCAAAGTTAGCTGGTGGGCAACAATTTGCGAAGTTGGACTTAACAAACGCTTATCTACACCTACCTGTACACGAAAATTCAAAAGAATTAGTAACAATAAACAGTCATAAAGGTTTATATAGGTACAACAGAATGCCGTTTGGTATCGCCTCTGCACCGGCAATTTGGCAACGTACTATAGACGAGGTGTTACAGGGTATCCCTGGCGTACAGGTTATGTTAGATGATATGATCATAACGGGCAATGATGATCAAGAACACTTAAACAGCCTAGATACTCGAAGAATATGGACTACGACTGAATTTGGATAAAAGCGAATTTTTCAAAGACAGTGTTACGTTTTGTGGACACATTATAGACAAAGATGGACTACACAAAACACCGGACAAAATTCATGCAATAACTAATGCCCCGAAACCAGAGAATGTTACACAGCTGAAATCATTTCTAGGATTAGTCAACTACTATGGCAATTTTTTGCCGGATCTTGCAACCGTATTAAATCCATTACACCGCTTGCTTCACAAAGGTCAACAATGGAAATGGGACCAACACTGTGATGATGCGTTTCAAAAGGTGAAACGACTTGTAACATCTGAGCAAGTTTTGACTTATTTTGATTCGGAGAAACAAATTAAATTGGCATGCGATGCGTCAGCCTATGGCATTGGGGCTGTAATTTCACACATTTGTAATGGACAAGAAAAACCTTTGCTAGTCGAACACTTAATCAGGCCGAGAAAAACTATTCACAAATTGATAAAGAAGCACTTGGACTTATATGGGGAATCAAGAAGTTCCATACATATCTCTATGGCCCAAAATTTATTCTAGAAACCAATTAAATTGGCATGCGATGCGTCAGCCTATGGCATTGGGGCTGTAATTTCACACATTTGTAATGGACAAGAAAACCTTTGCTAGTCGAACACTTAATCAGGCCGAGAAAAACTATTCACAAATTGATAAAGAAGCACTTGGACTTATATGGGGAATCAAGAAGTTCCATACATATCTCTATGGCCCAAAATTTATTCTAGAAACTTATCACCAACCTTTAGTTCACATTTTCAAGCCCGCAAAAGGAATTTCGTCAACAGCGTCTGCAAGAATTCAGCGATATGCAACATTTCTCTCAGAATATGATTATGAGATAGTGTTTCGAAAAACAGAAAAACATTCAAATGCCGATGCCTTATCTAGGCTTCCTTTGAAAAACTTTGAACACGAGATAGACAACGAAGAACCAGTTAATGTGTTCCATATTGAGCAAATCGAAACTTTGCCAGTATCAAATAAGGAGATACAAATAGAGACTAGAAAAGACAGAACTCTAGCACTAGCACATGATTTTACACTAAATGGGTGGCCGCAGGCATATAAAGATGGTGAATTAGCTCCGTACTATTCTAAACGTGATGAACTAACAGTATCTCAAGGATGCATGATGTGGAGAATCCGAGTAGTAATTCCCGCAAAGTTACGAGCAAAAGTTCTCAATCAAATCCATGAAGGTCATCTTGGAGTAGTAAAGGTGAAATCATGTGCACGTAGTCTTGTTTGATGGCCTGGCATCGATAGAGACATTGAGACTTTAGCATAACAATGTGAAGGTTGTCAGGAAAATCGGAACATGCCACCGGGAGCTCCATTCATACCGTGGGATTGGCCTTCTAAGCCGTGGGTGAGGATACATATCGACTTCGCAGGACCTTTCCTAGGATTAATGTTTTTGATTGTTGTGGACGCAATGTCACAATGGCCGGAAGTTATCCAAATGTCTAAAACTACTTCTACACATACTATCGAAGTCTTGCGCACTATCTTCGCAAGGAATGGAATACCAACACGTATTGTAACTGACAATGGACCTAAGTTTATTCCATCGGAATTTCAACAGTTTATGGACATAAATGGAATCAAGCACATTAAAACAACGCAATATCACCCATCTAGCAATGAACTTGCTGAGCGTTTTGTGCAATCATTCAAACAAGCTATGCGAGCTAATAAAAAAGACTCTGAAACAATTTCGAAGAAGCTAGCAAAATTTCTATTAGCTTACCGAAGCACTCTGCACCAAACAACAAACGAAACACCGTCGATGCTGATGATGGGAAGAAAACTTAAAACGAGACTGCATAACATCAAATCCAATGTGAAAAACCGTGTCATCGGGAAACAGGAAGAAATGTGTAACCGCCGTAAACATTACGATAGGAACTTTCAAACTGGACAATCTGTAATTGTAAGAGATTTTAGAGGAAACTAAAAGTGGATACCAGGAACAATCTATGAAAAAACTGTTCCTGTTTCATATCGAGTTACAAACTGCAACAGGAGGAGAATGGCGTAGGCATGCAGATAAAATTCTTGACTCTAAAGCTAACACAAGTGACACTTACGCCGAACCGAATAGTGACACTTCCACTAAGTCGAATATCACTATTGAACAGCAAGCTATACAAGTACCAATTACAAAGACACCGTCACCGTCCAAACATGTTCAACCAGTTCAACAAGAAGGGCGCTATCCGCAACGAATCCGCAAACCTAGGAAAATGGAAGATTTTGTGTCTTACTGAAAGCACAGTGTTAATAATCCCAGTGCTTCAGTGAATACCCTTAGGGTTCCATTTCATTATGTTTATTGTATTTTGATATTAGTTTAGTGTTTCATATATTCGTAGGTTAGATTCGTTGCCTAAAAACTTTCAACCGATAATCTTGATTATGAATATTGACTGTAATTCCGATTTATAATTACTTCATATTTTTCAAAATTATTTCTAGTATTGAGACTTTAAAGTTTTCATTTGTGGAATTTAATGATTCAATATAATTTATATGTTTACTATTCAAAACTAGGAGGGAAAAATGTTATGTATTTGATGCTTCATCCGGATATTTATACTACCGTTTTTGGTAATCTATAAGTCACGCAGCGCTTATGAAAATCTTGTGTTAATAACTTCTTTGTCTCAGTATTAAAAGTAGTTCTAGAATGTAAACATTGTGACTGTTGTTGTGCCATACCCCCAAATATAATAGGATCAAGTAGAAAAGCCATATTCAGCCAAAATTGGTATGTTAATACACTTTTACGCTACTGCAATTTTTAAATTTGATAATCCTATTAGAAAATGCATTTTCCTATGAGATTTTACTATTTTTTCACTATTTCCAATGGGAGTTTGAATTACTAGTATTGCCATGAGAAAAATTCTCCCATTGAAGTTAAAGAAATTCCATGGCAGTAGTAAAAGTCGTATAAAAATATTTCAAAGTTCCATGAAAATACAAATGTAGTGAAATACCATACGAAACTGTATTGATCATTGGATTTTGAAATTCAAATTTTTCTTTTTAATTGCTGCTGTGTTAAATCATAAGATATAGAGTTAAAAATATGATTTTGTTCAGCTCTTTGCGATTTATTCAAACTTCTTGGTCTGACATTCTCAAAAATCGTGGCACAAGATTTGTAATCATTGGAATTGCAAATCTAAATTGGAATGAGTTAATATTTAAACCCCTTTTGCAAAGTTCTTAATATAATTTGACAGCAAAGTAGAGTCAAAATGAAATCTTGGATCTTACATCATGGAAAAGAATGCAGCAGTGATACACACACACAAAAAAAAAACTGTCGCACATATGCATGAAAATTTCGCTTTCAGATATCTGAGTACACGAGTTAAGTATACGATGAAGTTCTTGACCACCTTCGTTTATTTCAGTATATATCTTTTATCCGTTCGATTTGATTTGTGCAAAATGACTTAAACTGCACGAAATGCTTTCAAGTCTGTAATATATAAGATTTTAAACTACTGATGGTGTTGTTGCTCTTTAAATGGCGTTCAAATCAGATAACTGACATGAAGACACTCAATTTGTCGATTTTATTATATGTGTTAAAAAGATAAAAACTAAGATACAGAACGTACGTTTAACAAGAAGTATTAAGAAAATAGGATGCAAGAATTATATCTTGAATTATGTAAAAATATCGTTTTAATTGAGAAAAATCAAGATATATCAGACGACAAAAAATTTAGAATGTAAGTAAACTTTACTGAGAATGCAAGTCAACCGTTTCTCCCATTCGCACTCTCATGATAGTGTTATTTATTTTCGTTTAAATTTAAAGAGATTTTCCTTCTTGCATAGCTCTGTCCTTAGCTGATGTTGGCTCCTATATTTTAATCCTATAATCTATTCTCTACCAGCTTTTTTTTTTTACATATTTCGGTTGATGGATTTCCAAATGTATTGATTTGATCTGCACAGAGGAGACATAAGTTGTTGAAATGGCCACGCACAGAAACTAAATTGACAGTTACCGCGATATTTTGATATTTAGGCCACTTGACCCATACCTCTGCTAATGAACCGTTAGTTCCGGAGGGATTCACTAACCCAGTAGCTAGTACGTCGTTGCTGGCCCGAAAACAGATTGATTGATTGATTGATTAGTTAGAGTTTAACGTCCAATGAGCAATATTTCAGCTATATCAGGACGAGAACAAGTTAATCAATTCAAAACAAATTGTAAGTAAAAGAAGAAAGAAATAAAGGTGGAAGGGAAACAATAACTAAATTTATACTTAAAAAAAAGAAAAAAAAGTATCTCTGTCTTGCAAAGCTCTGCCCTAAGTTGTTTAAATGGCCAGATGCAGAAATTAAATTTACAGTAACTTCGATATTTTGTTATTTATTTCCTCTGGGCCGATGCCTCTGCTAGTTGACTGTTAGCCCCCGGGGGTATTCACCAACTAAGTAGAGTCAGTACTTCGGTGCTAGCCCAAAAACCGAATTTATTTGGAAACTTGCAATATCTAATTTTTTGAAAATTTTGTTTAAAACTAAGGGATATCTCCTTCTTAGAGAGCTCTGTAATTAGCTAATTATGGCTTTTCTATTTAGATCCTATTGGAAATTTATTCCTTATCAGCTTTTTCATATATTTCGGTTTACGAATTTCCAAATTTCGATATTCTGATATTTATTGCCACTGGGAAGATGCCTCTGGATTCACCAACCCAAGTAGCTAGTACGTCGGTACTGGCCCGAAAACCGAATTTATTAGGAAACTTGCAATAACTAAATTAATATTTAAAAAAATTTAAAGAGCATCTCTATCTTGCATAGCTCTGCACTCAGCTAAGTTTTTCTCTTTTATTTAGATCATAATTATTATTTTTTCTCTATGACCTTTTTCACATTTTCGGTTTAAGGATTTCCCGAGGTTTTGATTTGATCTGCACTGAAGAGACATAAGTTGTGGAAACAGCCATATGCAGAACTAAGTTACTTCGATATTTTGTTATTCAATAATATTCCTTCAAAGCACCAACGTCCAAATTTACATATTCGGCGAAAAATTATGCTTTGGAGTATTGTTAGTCGAACATTTCATTTACAGCTATGAAATGTTGCTGAATGATATATATTTTACCAGCAAGTATCATAAAATGCAACAAAATTGTATGTCAGATTGTGAAAAAGTTTTGTGCTAAATGGTCCAGTAGTTTCAAATGAAGTTTTTTGAATGTGTTTCCTCATGGTATCGGTTTGTAAATTATGTTCAACGCTGGTGATCGTCTTAAATAGGGTGCGACTCTGATTCACGCCATCTTTAAAGAGGACCCACTACAGACTATTGTGATAATTTTTGATTGGTATTAATCGTGTGACTTTTAAAAGACGTTTGATATGTGTCTCACCTCGGTTCCCATGTTTAACTAGTATCATTGATGGTAGCCTTTCTCGATACGATACTTATTTGCAAGGCGCAGTGTGAATGAATTTATTTTGAAAATGATTATCTTTTTGTTTGATTTCTGAGTGAAAAAGTAATTTATTTGTGCTATCCAAAGAGGCAGGTGTATGATTATGTTTATATTCAGCAGCCATCTATAATACGTTACGTGCCAAGTGACAATAAATATAGAAAAATGGTAGTTTCGAAGGTCTAGACAGAAAATATCACCGTATTGCGGCAAGTCCGATAGGACAGGCTGTGATACTAGTGATTTTCTCTGTGGAAACCTTCAAATAATGATAACGTTATTGCCTGATCAGGTCAGTATGGAGATACTGACAATATCAGTCAGTAAGTGTTCATTTTGCCGATAAAAGCAAATCTTGGCCTAAGCAAAGTGAGCTAACCAAAGTAAGATACAATCCCTTAATTATGAAGTAGAGTTACGTTCCTATTTAATATCATATTTTGTACTGTGATAAAATGAATTCAAACTTCGTTATGATTCCTTTTAAATCAGTAATTGTCTATATATTTATTATTTCTAATTTATCATAGTTAAAGACTGTTTTCTATTTTGATTGCTGACATATCTGATTTAATATAATGTCATTCAAACTACTCACATTCATCTGTTCCTAAGTAGCAAGCTCCCTCACAGCCATGAAACGTCAGAAGCATTGTGCTGATAGTATAGATGTAGATATTCATTACCATTTAACAAAATACAAATGTCAACCTATCAATAACAATGAATTGGTAGTCATTGCTTATTTACTTTTTGGCACTGATTTCGTCAAGACTAGTATCAGTCGAGTGTGTGAAGGTGGGGTTGATATGTTGCACCAAATTAAAACAAAATTCCCAATATATCTGTTATCGGCAATTCACAAAAGATAATAAGAACTAGATATATAATTGAACAATTTTCGAATGTCTTTTTAGATACAATACGTTTATTGTATTTTCTCTGATGATATGTGAAGTTTAAACTGGTTCCGATAAGTAAGGTAAATTTTCATATTATGTTTAATAAAGCCCAGTGCTATTTCCCGCTAAAGCTATTCTGAATATAATTCTCGCTTTCATTTTCTTCATTAGATAAAAAGACAACTCGATTCCGATCATTTTATCCACTCCCAATAGTTGAATTCGAATATTTGAGAAAGCTTGGCAAGTTTCGCAATTAATATTTAATTATCTCTAGTGGATAAAATATGGTAATGAATGGGATCTTGTAGTGTAACTGTGTGTCATAATCAAAATACAACTTTGCACTATTTTCGGTCAGCTTTAACAAGTATTTCGATTTCTTGACTTCAAGATATTTTATTTTTAATTAGTTTTGCAATGAAAGACACAATTCGTCGAAATGCGAAAGTATATTACCCAAGACGGTAGTCAGGGATGATGTTCTTTTCTGAGTATGGTAATCTAGTATACAATCCGAAATTAAATGTAGCATGTGTTATATTTTACTGAACATCTTTACTGAATTACTACTTCAACATTGACGTTCCTGTACAATTACAACGGGTGGTATACACGACAGAAGGGTGGTATACTCAACAGAGGGGTTGCACATGTATACCATAATACCACCCTCAAAATTAACCTATCAAAATAAACGAAATTCGCGTTAAGTATAATATACACTAATAACACCATCTAATTATGAATGAAGTTCACTTACCTTCATACTAATATTTAATACCGCTTGTGCACGCTTGTATACGATTCTATACATCTATTTGAAATACTTACAGATTCTTGTATGGCGTGATGTGTATTACTAACTACTAGGAAACAATATTATATAGTTAGATAAAAACAAACTAAGGTATGAAATATGATAATGTTATTAAAAATTGACACATAATTAACAATGAGTGTCTGACCTGCAAAACATTTATTTATGAAAACTTATAATTTCGTCAGCAGTTGTTGTATATTTACAGAAGATTTTTACTTAAAAACATACATCAAATAATTTTTATTCATTTTACTTCCGATGTACCTTTGCAGATACAGTGATATGACAGACATAAAACAAGACAAACTGGGCAAAACTCACTATATATGGTCCCTCGGATCCCGCTCCACCATTTATTTAGTATGTGCCTTTATGAATTTATTACAGTGCTATTCGCGAAATGTAGAAAGCAAAATACTGCTACATTGTATTGTCAATTATATTCCAGTTAACTTGTTTTACTGCTACTTTTGTTTTTGTATTACAGTGTAATTGAATAACTAAATACCGAAGTCGCTGAATCGACGTAATAAATTTTCAAACTATATCATCAAGATTGCATAAACTTTATTAATGTAATTATAGCTAGGCAAACTTTCGACAATTTGGTGGTTTTAAGTGCTTACATTGTGTAAACATACCACTGGCAAAATTGGTGAACTCCAAAAAAATGTCATTTGCATGTACGATCTAAAACAGGAACAAAGTTGCCGTCGTTCAACACATCGGATTGTTAAACGATCACAAAAAGGCAGAGCTTGTGTTTACCGTGTTTAGCTACAACTGTAGCCTAAAGCGAGAGAACTCCTCACCAATTTCTATGCCAAGTTGTATATTGAAAAGAATCAAAGAACATATTGTCGCGAAAAAAAAAATTCAAGGACAACAATTTAAATTTATTTGATGTAAAATTATGTGCAACAGATTGTTTTGGTGTTATGTTTACAAAAAATATACAATCATTATTACATTAGCGGAAAACAAATCAGAACTACGTGAACAATATTATTACTTTTTGTACCTTGATAAGCGACATCTTTATTTATTGTCTAAAACACGAGAAATGAAAACTGAAACACGTGTATAATGATATATTCCAATAACGCGCTTATTGTTGTTAACTGAATAAAATGCCATAGGTTATGACAGAACCTATTTTCATTTTGCCCAAAACCTAGCATTATACTGTTTTTGAGTTCTTGCCCCTCAAATATTAACATTTCTGTTTAACTGTATTTCTCGTAAACCGTTAGTCGAAAAGACTTAGGCCTAAACTTAACTTAAGTGACATATGTATGATCTTAATATATTAAGGTCTCCGATGCATAATGGATAAACTTGCATAAGAAGATTGCTTAACAAATATACACCAAACGCCCTTATTACTAAGGGCATTTCTAATCTCGTTTATACGGAAATGTTGTTAAAAAATGCCAGAAATTGATTAAAAGTCCTGAAAAGCTGGGACATAACTTACATTCTTTACGGAATAGGGGATATTGACAAGATATTCTGCTTGCATCCGTTAAATAAGCATCGAGACCTAATGAACTAATGACCTGAAAATTTTGCACACACACTGACCTCTCACTGATACTGCCGATTTCTACTGAAACTTATGATGATTCTTGACCAAACCTTCGGGGATTTTTTAGTTGGAATTTTCTTCCGACAGCAGACTAGGCTCCTTGAGCTAGCCGGCAGTTTAGCGGCGAGCACCCTTGACCCATCTTTCAAAATTTTCTTTCCTTTCAAGATTGTGGTCATGGAGTTAGTAGTCTTCCTGTATTGTGTATTATACTATAGGGAAACGGGACAGATAAAGGGGAAGTTTGGGTACCCATAAACCGGTTTAACCCTACCGCTTGGCTTTTGCTAGTGCCGGTACCAAGTCCGGCTGTCCCGAGTTCCTATCGTTGTCTACGCTCGTCTTTTGTTTTATTCGTGTTCTTCATGTGTAGTTCCATAGCAGCCATTGTAGGTGTTTCCTGTTATCCATTTCTTTACACTTGTTAGGGGATAAAAGGAAAACCTTAGTGACCTTGACTTAAGGCCTTGTCAGGGGATAAAATGGAAAACCTTAATGAATAGCCTATCAAATGCTATCAGAAAAATGTTAACCATCTACAATCCAAATATTAGAGATGTTGGTATAATATCTGCAATTTTGAGTGGCAAATATGACTTTTTATGAATACGAGTTAACTCCTCTCTAAGCTCAAAATATGTATCAAAATAAAAAGCTGATTGCAAAAATGGTCCAAATGGAATCGAATATCAAAACTTAACTCAAAAAGGAATTGGAAGTAGCACTACTGGCAGCTGCATTCGACAGAAACATGGATAAAAATAGTAAAAAATACAAATGATTGTCAGAGATGAAATTGAGGACATTCGACTCAATCTTGTTGAAATTAAGAACAATATATATTGTCTTTTGTCTTAGGTTTTAGTTTGGTTCTGCTTGAAAATTTGATTTAAAATATAGTAAATAAAGCTTTAATGCGACAACGGCCATTAAATGGCACAATAAGCATAATTATCTTTTGATATTTTAGCCAAAAAGATATCAATAGATCTTTTCGATTTCCAAATTTTACAATGATTGATTACTACTTCCCTGTATTTCAATTCAAGTGCTGCTGATAAGGCATACATTATTGATTCAGTTTGAGTTGACATATTTGTCATGGTGTTGAGTACACTGACTCTGTATCTCTTTTATATCACGTCTATCATTCCCCCTTCAATTTGCAACATTCTAATTACCTTACAGTATAAATATGCCCATCAAAAGCAACGGATTATGCATCTGATGTCATCAAAGTAATCTCGGTATCCTGTTCATAATATAAACTATAAAGTAGTGATGCAATAGATAATGATGAAAAAATTAGTGGGTACTTTGCTCATAATCCATTGATAAAGGATGAAGAAAAAAAAAACATTCACATTAACATCCCTGTTTGCTCTAATGACATGCCAATGTGACGTCATTAAAAACTAAAAGCTCAGGGACTGAGTCTGTATCGCTCACCTGACAAAATGCTTCTATGCCATGCATGTCCAAAAACGATGTTTATTACTAATGGAGTCTAATGTTTAGCTAAATTCTCCATTAGCACCCGTTTTTTTTTTTCTCTGATCCTATTGAAATAAATATTTTTTTCTAAAGGACCCTCTATACATTTAGTTAAATTTGCTTGAATAGTTTCAGAGAAGATTATCAAAAGGATGGTTTTCTTATACCAGGCGGGGTTCCAAAGTTAAAACTATGTTCTGCACTAGCTGCCATGTTTTTTATCAGATCGGAAGAAAATAAGCTAAAGGATGGTTTTCTTATACCAGGCGGGGTTCCAAAGTTAAAACTATGTTCTGCACTAGCTGCCATGTTTTTTATCAGATCGGAAGAAAATAAGCTATCTTTGAAAAGTATCTTCCATACATCATTCCTGCAAAGTTTGGTTGAATTCGCTTAAGTGGTTTCAAAGGATAAGATAAAAAAGTGATTTTCCCCTCAGGTCCATGGATCATTCCTGTAAAATATGTTCCGTGCTGGCGGCCATGTTTTTTTGTCGGATCAGAAGGAAATGAGCAATCCTTGTTAAGGACCTTTAGTACATCATTCCTGTAAAGTTTGGTTGAATTTGCTTCAGCTGTTTCAGAGCAGAAGATGAAAATGTGATTTTTCCCAAAGGGTCCAATGTTAAACCTAAGTTCTGCAGTGGTGGCCATGATTTTTATCGGATCTGAAAGAAATGAGCAATCTTTGTCAAGGAACTTTAGCACCTCATTCCTGTAAAGTTTAGTTGATTTTGCTTCAGCCGTTTCAGAGCAGCGATCGGGTCCAATGTTAAACCATGTTCCAGGCTGGCAGCCATGTTTTTATCGGATCATAAGAAATGAGCAATCTTTGTAAAGGACCTGCCATGCATCATTCCTGTAAAGTTTGGTTGAATTTCCTTAAGTGGTTTCCGAGGAGAAGATGAAAATGTGAGTTTCCCATGAGGTCCAATGTTAAGCTATGTTCCGTGCTGGCGGCCATGCTTTTTGTCGGATCGGAACGAAATGAACAATCTTTGTAAAGGACCTTCCATGCATCATTCCTGTAAAGTCTGGTTGAATTTGCTTCAGCCGTTTCAGAGCAGAAGATGAAAATGTGATTTTTTTCCATAGGGTCCAATGTTAAATCTAAGTTCCGCGCTGGCGGTCATGTTTTTTATCGGATCGGAAAGAAATGAGAAATCTTTGTTTAGGACCTTTAGTACATCGTTCCTGTAAGGTTTGGTTGAATTTACTTCAACCGTTTCAGAGCAGAAGATGAAAATTGTGATTTTCCCATAGGGTCCAATGTTAAAGCATGTTCCGTGCTTTCTGCCATGTTTTTTTGTTGGATCGGAACGAAATGAGCAAACATTGTTAAGGACCTTAAGTACATCATTCCTGTAAAGTTCGGTTGAATTTGCTTCAGTGGTTTCAGAGCAGAAGATGAAAATGGGATTTTTCCCACAGGGTCTACTGTTAAACCTAATATCCGCGCTGGCAGCCATGTTTTTTGTCATATCGAAACGCAATGAGCAATCTTTGTAAAGGACCTTCCATACATCATTCCTGTAAAGTTTGGTTGAATTTGCTCAAGTGGTTTCAGAGAAAAAGATGAAAATGTGAAAAGATTAACGGACGGACGACGGACGCCAAGTAATGGCAATAGCTCACACTGGCCCTTTGAACCAGTGACGGAAGATTACAGTTCCGTGGGAAATTAGAATTTTGCATAATTACGCTATCATATGGATAAAATTTAAAATATATATCAATACATCTCTAGCCATTATTCGACCATTAACAGAAGTTAAATTTCCTTGAATGGTACAGGTAAACAGAAGATGACATTTAATTCCCACAATAACAAAAAAGGCACAAATCAGGCACCACACACCTTCAAACACACAGCAAAGAAAACAAGCATTGACAACTATAGGAACATTGACATGACATATTTTGTTGCCTAAATTGAGATCACACTAGTTAAAAAGCATTGTACTATGGCATAGTTGCCAACCATTCCGGATTGCCCGGAATGTTTCCGAAAAATAAAGGCCGTTTCCGCATTTTAGCCTGTCCATTAAGGATTGACCCTTCAAATTTAAAAATAACAAATTGACTAGCTATAGGAAAATGTTGTAGGCACACATCGAAAATGATGTTTCATTTGATTAAAGTAATAATATGTCCTGTATCAGATGTATTAAGTTTAAATCTCCTAGAGAACCTGTACACAACTGTATGGGTCTTGCTAGGGCTACCGAAGTACGTCGGATGCCTTTATGTTTACGCAGTGTGCAAACTAGTCGCAAATAATGACAAATCCTTAAAAATTCATCAGACCACATTATTCAAAAAAAAAACTTGACTTACTTGTGTTTATTGTCAGAGCCATCTGGTAAAGCATCAGTTTTCAGGAGCTCTATACAGAACAGCGGGGCATGTCCTCGTGTGTTAGATAGGGAAATGCTCTCCGCATGATGGATAACCATGTTATAATAAGAGAATTCTGACCGTGAATAATTGCAGCCAGAATTGGTAGAAACACGCCGCATGCATTATAAGAACTGAACCTTCTGTTTTCTCGCACAAGGACAGACTGTTTGAATCGTATATACGGCTAAATTTCCTGCCCCTACCCATTTCTCCTATTTTGCAGTGACAATCTAAATTTGTCCCAGTTGTCTTTCCACCTTAATATCTTTCTTCTTTTTTGAGAGCTAAATTGTTTTAGTACTCGTATACCTGACACCATGGACCTGAATTTGTTTTCACGAGATCAGGCTACAGAGCTGCCGAGCGCATCCCAAATTTTAGTCAGGTCAAAATACGGAAAGAATGACCTCGAGCCATCATAGCCAAACTGTGGAGACACGCTCCATGCAGTATAAAGACCCCTTCTATTTTTTTTACAAGTAGAGCAGAGTCATTTGGTCTCGTATAGAATGCTAAATTTCCTGCTCCTACCCATTTCTTCCCTCTCATCGTTGCAATCAAAACTCGTTACCCCAGTTTTCAGCCACCTTTATTTCTATCTTCTGTACTTGTTGTAATCTTTTTAATTGTTTTACCTGTTCTCCTCTTGATATATATACCTGAAGTATTGCTCACCTGATGTTAAAATCAAGTTAATGAATAAACTAAATACCTGACATAGCTAAAATGACGGTAAATGATAATTAACATAATGAAGCAGATTTCAAGCCACGAAGATAAATGCACTTCCCGGTACTTGAATCGGTTTTCAGGGATACGGCTTCAGAGGCATTGGGTCGTGAATAGAGAAATGCCTTGTCTATGCGTTGTATTCGGATCTCAATTCGGAAAGCCTGAATTATCGTAGCCAAACTGTGTGGAGAAACGCCACGTCCTATGCAGTATTTAAACACCTCTAATGTTTCTATAACGAGAGCAGACTCGCATGGGATTGTGAAGATTGCCTTATTTCCAGCCCCTACCAATTTCGTCATATTTCAGTGGCTACATTTGTTGTATCAATACTAGTTGCCACGTTTATGCCTTCCAACTTTATATCTTTCTACTTATACATAAAAAATATTTTTGAAACGATTAATTTGTTGTCGTCATGACAAATTCAAACTGAAATATTGCTCACAGAATGTGAAATTCTTATTAATGAATTAATTTTGAGAAACATCACGTCCCATGCAGTATTAAATCCCATTTTATTTCAGACTTCGGTTTGGAAATAATGCTTAATTTCCTGCCCCTACCCATTTTCAAGCGATATTCGAAAATCGTTGTCCCTTGCACCTTTATTTCTTTCCTTATTTCAAACATAATGTTTTGAAATGATCAACTTGTGTTCGCCCTGATATGGCTTAAATATAGATCACTAGATGTAAAACTCTAATAAATAAAAAAACTCGCTTAAAAGAATGACATCTGTTCTCCCTTTCAGCAATTAACCAAATCCGCCTCAACAGACATGTGTAGGGTACATAAATGAACGTAAGCAGCGTCTGCGGCCAAAACTACTCTTTCAAGGTAGAAACTACGCTTTTATTCGTCTGGGACTACTCTTTCGCGCTAAAATAGGTATATAGATCTGTACCCTGCACAACGTAACATTTGCATTTGCATTTTTGATATCGGCATTTGACATGGCCATTAAATCAGCATTGAACGACATGTATCATCAGACGTACAATGTCCAGCCACATCGGTTTGTTCATTATATAAAAACATTTTTCAATCCGAGTTGTCTGAATGAGACAATATGATACATGTATCCTTTCTTTGTATCATTACCTTTCTAAGGTGGTCCCAAAAGATTTTCATGGTGTCCGCAAAACAATGGTCATTTCCGCATTTTCAATGGCATGTTTCCGGAATTGATAAGTTGGGGTTGGCAACTATGCTATGGTGCTAAGAGGGAAATTGGTATATATTTTGTAAATAAATAATATAAGTAATTTACTACACGAATAAAGTTGAAGATTGTCGTCCCTTTGCAAAACAAGCCACGAGTATTAGACATTTATATGAAAAAGAAAGGAAATGGGGTAAATGTCAAGGAGACAAAATCCCATATCCAGGTTAAAACGACCAAAGAAAAAGCATCTAGGGGTCACCATACAGTCTTCAACACAGCGAGAAACCCCACACAATAGAGCAAGCCCTAAATGGCCCCAAAAGGTATAAAAAGTGAATAAATCAATGGGAACAAACCACATCCAATAACGCAATTATTAAGAAACTAAAATTTTAAAAGGAGACAAGGACAAGCCAATGACCAACATATTCCTGACTTGGAACAGGCGGAAACATTGCGGTGGGGTTAAAATAGTTTTCTTGGATCCAAACCCTCCACCTATGTGTGGTGAATGGCTAAAAATAAATACACAAAGACTCACAGAAAAAAAAATCAAACTAGAAAAAAGTCCAACTTATCAAGACGAGTACCCTTACAATGAAGTACATAAAACATGAAGACAATACACACAGGTACTGTCCGGACAAATGCTCGCAGTTACTGATAGCTAGCTAAGAACACAATTTCCGTCGACTATGATATAAAGCATTCTTTCATATTAAACTTCAATTGAAATACTTCTAAATAGATTTGGTATAACAACATCATCGTTTATGAAAGAAGAACAGGATATTGTGCGATGCCAAATATTGCCAATATGAAAAATTGTTTAAATTAAGTAAGATTAATAAGTTTTGAAGGACAATTTTTTAATTTAAGTGCTTTGTAAATGATATTGCCATAGAAGTTTGGATGTGAAATGCCCTGATGTATAAGAGCCCTGCATGTAGAACCAAATTTTCTTAATAAGTCAATGTATCTATAATAAAATTTAGAG
>MJUU01042091.1:0-38778 GCA_002080025.1 Modiolus philippinarum | reverse complement strand
TGATTTATTGATATATCAAGATCAAGAAAAGGAGTATAATCACTGCTGCTATTGGATTTATTTAAAGTAAGTTCTGTAGGATAAATTTCATCAGTAAATTTAGAAAATTCAGGATTATTCAAAGTCAGAATATCGTCCAAATATCTATATGTATTGTTAAATTTATCCACTAAATACTGTTTAGAAGGGTCTTTTTGAATTTATGCCATGAATTGTGACTCGTAGCAATAAAGAAATAAATCTGCTATGAGAGGTGCACAGTTGGTACTCATAGGAATACCTATTTTTCGCCGATAGACTGTATCACAGAAACGAACAAAAATATTATCAAACAGAAAATTTAATGCTTTTATCATATCCTTACAAGTCCAGTTGGTATATTTGTCATGTTTGTCATCACTGAAAAAACGATTTAAATGTATTGCAACACATGTACGTACATCCTGATTTTTTGAAGGACCATTTGATCAAATACGAAAATTTCTCCTTGATGAGTGTATGCGGTAATGTAGTATAAAGGTTAGAAAATCATAGCTATCGACGGAGATGTATGCTTCATTAACAGATCGAATACTTTCCAAAACTTCTACCGAATTTTTAACACTCCAAAAGTAATTAATTCCACTATATTCATAACATTTGTTGCTAAAGTTGATGACGAGATTTTTTATGGTAGTAAGTTCACTGGTCAATAAAATAGGAATATGTGTAGTTGAACATTTACATTGATGCCAAAATAAAACGAAATTTGAAAGGATTTTTGTGAAGTTTAGGAAGCCAATACATAGAAGGAATACTTTTATAATTAGAAGTTGCTTTAAGTTCAGCTGTAGCTATCACGTAATCATCAATTATTTGTATTTCTGTTGACGTGGTAGATTGAAATGTACTAGAATTGGTAATTTCAATGTTCAATTTGCTCCAAATATCAGGCATTATCTTTCGGAATTTTACAATTCCACCTTTTGGATATGTGACCTTCACTGATTACAAGCCCAGAGCAACAGATAAGCTGCGTATTTGAGTGAATAAGCTATTAAAATCAATAAAAATCCAATGTATCCTTTTACACATGCGTCTAGTAACCTAATTTAAAACTGATATAACCCAAATATTTCTGCAACAATGAGTTTTCGTCCAATTCTGTGACGGAGAGTTGCGTATTTTTACACAATTGTCGCGTCAGAATTTGTGATAGATCGCGTTAACCTAGCTAACTCTTCATGCATGGTTTTAGTAAAACCGGTAAATCGAACTGTGTCCCTTCCGATTGTTAGTTTGGTTTCGGATAACAGTAGAACGAAAGGCCGAAAATGGAAAACGTTTTTAGAAAAGAGGTGTTTGCAACAACGGATTTTCCGTATTTTCTACGATTTTCAAGTATAAATGCGCACTACGGATTCACATTGCAAATAAAACATATATATTTCCGAAACTTGTCAATCAGTGTTACAAGGGAAGCTTCCGATAGATAAACTCAGTTATGTAAAGCGCACCATTGCTATAGGTCTCTGTATAAAGAATGCTCCCAATATCCGCATCCCCCGATGGTGGGTACGAGGATGCTCCATTTATACGGGGTAGTCGGATCATAATACCGAGATAAACAATGAAAAGATATGGAATAAAAGCTTAAGAGACCAATTCTCCGCAATGAAAATCCTGAAAAAAAAACCGTCACGGTTGTAGATAATCCTTAAGTGGAAACCAAACGCCCTATGAAGTATAAAATACCCTTCTATGTTTCTCTTACAAGAGAAGACCCATTGAGGAGCGGGTCGTGTAGATGGCATTTTCCTTCCCCTAACCATTTCGCCTATTTTCCCATCAAAACTCGATGCCCTAAGTGTTCATTCCTTTTTTTTTTACTTATATCTTATTTTCATTGATTAATTTGACCCCTCCTAATTATCTAGTCGAAGAGCAAGACTCACTAAGAGTCGTAGGGAAGGTTTAATTTCCTGCCCCTACCCATTTTCAAGTGATAGTTTGGTTGACTGATCACAATATAGAAAGGCTTCAGCGAACTTTTGTAGACAAATTGTGGGGAGAACAAGCATGCTCAATGCAATATAGAGACTCTTTTTTTTAGCTATTTAACAAGAGCATCGACTATATGTGATCTCAACAGATGAAATGACAAGATTTATGTCAAGTAATTATAAAGAAAATTATGTTTTATGGCTATTTTCATTGCACAGACACACGTACACATAGTGGAAATTCCACCTATGGCCATTTCGACGACTTGTGTTAAAAAAAAGGATAACAGGAAACACCTACAATGGCTGAAAATTATAATTACATGCAACAATTTGCAAGGGAACTACACAAGAAAAACGCGTATACGACAAAAGACAAACGTAGACAACGATAGGAACTGAATGACTCTTCAGTGCAGATAAAATCTAAACATTTGGAAGATAATCAACTCAGAGATGTTAAAAACTTAATAGAGAGAAAGTAATCAATACGATATAAATGCAAGGCCAAAATCAGATAAGGACAGAGCTTTGCTTTAGAGCGATACTAAATTTACAAAAATAAAATAAAATGTTGCAAGATTCCAAGAAATCTGCTTTCGGGTCAGTACCGTAGTACTGACTACTGGGCTAGTGAATACCCTCGGAGACATACAGTCTACAAGCAGTAGCATCGACAGTGATAACAAATAACTAACAGTAGTCCTTCTTAGCTTGGAGTAAGATAAAAAGGTGTTTACACTTGACTTTCGTCATTATATCCTTTCAACAGAATACTAGATTATGGATTCAAAGAATTCAATTTGAAACGATCACACACAATAACTAAATATTTGTTTTCCAATCAGCAATCAACATAAAATCATTGTGAGAACATCACTAATGCATTTACTGCATTTACAATTTTACAATAACCTTATATTATCCAATTAGAACATCCGTAAATAATGCAAGATTTATTTATGGCTTATCAGAACTATCAGTGATATAATCAAGCCTGAAAGTTCTAAGTCCGAGTTTACACCATGGCCGAAACGTCCTGCTACTAAACAATGACGTTATCACTTGTTATGCATGGACGGCTTGAATTTTTTCGGTGATGCATGTTTACACACATAGGTGACGACAATTTTCAATAATAGTAATAATACATGTTTTTTTCATTAACCAATAGAAAACCAGTATACTACAACCCGGGGTGAAAAACCCAATTCATTGTCAGGGGTGAACATATATGGCTTTACATGGGAAAACGTTAATGACCCAACTGTTTACAAAAGTAAGAGTGAAATTACCAATGTGGTCAGTTCTTATTTGGAGCTCTGGAACTATTGAGAGATTGCGGTTTCGTTTGATCTTTTGGTTCTAGGTAATAGTAAAACGATTTCGAGAGGAAAATGGACCGAAAATAGAATATGCAGAGGTGTTCACCTCTACAGATTTCCGTACTTTCTACGGATTTACAAGTAAAATTGCAAATATACGGTTTATTTATAGAAACAAGCGTCTTCCGAAATTTGGCAATCAGTGTTAAACTAGAGTTGTAAAAACGAACAAAGTAAGTGAGAACCGAACCGTCAATCAAAAGAACGAACAATCCATGGACAATGTCAAATCAGACACACCAAGAAACAAGGACAAAGTTATGTACAGCGCACTGTTGCTATAAGTGTCTTTCAGGGGTACTGCACAGAAATGTTTAAGTGATCTAATTATTCGTCAGCTTTCAGACTACAATTCTGTCAAAGCTATCTTATCGCAAAGATTTAACCCATGGAAAATGAGGTTGCTTTTCGTTGTGAATTTAGAAATCGTAAAAGAAAAAAAAAAGACGAGTTAGTCGCCGATTACGGTTGAACTTTACGGAGACTTGCCAAAAAAGCATACCCGACGTTACGATATTCTGAGATTGAGCCTATGATTGTTGATCAGTATATCCAAGGGTTAAATAATTATGAACTTAGAAAGCATGTTCAGTTTCATCACCCCACTACTTTAAGACGAGCGTTAAGTTTCGCAGGTGAATTTAAAGCTTTTCTAGGTCCATTAGACAAGATAAGCAAGCCCCGCGATGACCAAAACTCCTATAGCATTCAACACACTCATCGGGTTAATAACTTCAGAAACGAAATTGTTAAATCAAATGTCACAGATGATTGAAACAAAATTAAGAGAACTATTTAATGAAAATAAGTCTGTAAATAGGGATAGAAGGGAAAACTCTGTTTTCAGGACCCGTCTTCGAAATGTTGCCAATGACTATCGTGACACTTGGAGAACTAAGGGTAACTTCAATGATAACAGGAGAAATGATAGACAAGTTAATCAGGGAAGATTTGATAGACCAAGGGCACAACTTGCTTTAACTGTAATGAAATAGGGCATATAATAACTAGTTGTCCTTATTTGAAAGACAGGCCCGTAAGTCATCTCCAGACGAACCAAAACTCGTCCTTTAAACGAGTAGGAGCTGAAATTTTGGGCGAAATTTCAGCTCATTCGGACTTTGAAAATCGTCCAAACAAAAATGAAAACATTTTATAACAAGTTCACTTTTCTGATCTTCGGAACGGAAGGGAACAGGATGCACAGTTTGACGACAAGGTCGTTATATCTTCTAAAGCAGGAGATGATTCAAGTAGTGTAGTTCAGTCTTTGAGTGATATGGAAGCAAACAATAAAAATGTCACCCAGCCCTTTTCCGAGATTCAAAATTCAGGTGCCAGTAGCAATGTAAAGTTACCAAATGAAGCTGCAATTCTTATGAGGATTCACCCCCTGTTATTCAAGGCTTAAGGCTGAAATAAACAAGGTTCCATGTAAAGGTTTGGTAGATATTGGTTCACCAGCATGTGTATTGTCATCGAAGTTATTTCAAACGTTGGGTGTTGATGAGCGTGAATTACAAGCTACAAGTCTTAAACTATGCACTGCTGATGGGAAAAGCTTGAAAATTTTAGGGCTAGTTCATGTGAGCATAAGCATAGGGTCCAATGTATTTGACCAGGATGTTATAATTGATTTTTGATTTTAAATTTTAAAGTTTTAATTGTCCAAATATAGTAATGTGTGTCTTCCACAGATTTTAGCCTAAATCTATTTATTTGAAACAGTTCGTTCTGGTAAAATCCAAATAAGGTATTGTTTATTGCGATGGTTTTTTTTAATATTATATAAAAAAAAATATATGAGTGATCCATCTGAGGTGGGGATGTAAAGACAGCTTGAACCTAGTGCCATACGTGCTGATGTCTTGATATTTCCACATTGATCACAAAATAATTTCATAAAAATTTTGAGTTATAAGGGTTCTAGTGAAAAAGGCGATAGTAGGGCGTATTGCCTCGGAGTGAGATACATCTACATATCTCATTCCAACTTTGCCTTACATATAAATATATACGTAGTTAAATGTTTTATCTAATATTGAAACAACGGCAGTAGAATACCGAAGGAACAAAGGGGTGAAATTCACAAAAATCGAAGTCCAAAGACAGGGCAAAAACGAGAACACAGAAAACAATGACGTTAGACACAAAAACAATGACGCCAGACAGACACAAAGCACAGAACCAGAAACCACAACATTCAGAACAAAGGCACTCACAGTGTGAACTCCAGTGAAACTGAGAGTGACATCAGGTGCGTAAATGACATATTTATTGATGTTTATTAATTTTAAACTTAAAACTGGTGTACTCGACATGTTCGCATTTTTTTTGTATCTCTATGTAGCATGTTAATATATATATATACACATTATACCTTTTTGTAATCTTTTCATTGTTTATGTTGTGTGATGTATTTTGAAACTGGTTTTCTCTAATGATATGTCAAGTTTAAACCGGTTTTGACCCGTTGGATAACTGTCTTTACTCAACGTATGTTGAATAAAGCCCCGTGCTATTTCCCGCCAAGTCTATTCGGGATTCAGTTCTCGGTGTTTATCATTGATCATTAGAGAAAAAGATTACACCACTTTATCCCGATTATTACCATATTTTGTACACTCTCGATAGTTAAATTTGAAAATTTTAAAATGCTCGGCAAGCCTCTCAATTAAAATTTTAAAATTTAACTATCTCTAGTGGATAAAATAAGGTAATGAACAGGATCTTGTGGTGTAATCTATATTTCTCGTGAACATATTTTATTAACTTGATTCTTGTTCAATTTTTAGCAAAAGAAATCGTATATTTAAAGATCTAAATTTAGGACTATTGAAAGTGGAAAATATTTTTAGAAAGTGTGAAATTTAAAGAAAAACATTTTTTTCTTCCCTTTTTTTATTAACACTTCTGATTATTTTCAACGTTATTATGCTAAAATAAAATGAAACGTTTCTTTTTCATACTTTTATTAATTTTGCCCAACAACAACATAATAGTTGTTCCTCGTTTTTAAATAAACGTTATAATTCTCCTTATGATTCAGTAATTTACTTTTAAAAAATTTAATTTGACTAGTTTCAGCTATTTCAAGATGCAGTGTATTATTGTTATTATTTTATTTTTTGCATTATAAAAAAAATTTCATGCAACAGATTATCTCGAAACTCCCTTTTACTTACCATGTATTTTTCTATCTTTATACTGATTTTTTGTTTTCTCCTGTTTTGCCCTGTCTCCATTTCTTTGTTCCAGTACTTACTACTTTTTTGCTCTACATTTATATACTTTTACGAAGAGGCAAACCTTAATGCTACTTTTACTTTTGTTATATTGCATTTCTCTCTTGGTTGCTGTATAGGTTATTTTGACAATGAAATTATGAGTATTGACCTTGTACAAAGCCGAGAGAGAATAGGTTTATTTTATCATGTCTCATGCTCCATGAAGAAAAAGAAAATGCTTATAATTTTTTATGTCATTTGTTTTTATCTTTACCTTTTTCATGGTGTGAGATCCTTGCCAATAATGGTATACTTACAGTTAACGTCCTTTTCTTTGTTGATTCATAATAGCAATATGACTGTAAAGACTGGTGTTAAAACTTCGTATTAAAGATGAATATCCCCCTTACTTTGGGTTTCTATATGGCATTCCTTCTGTTTGTTCTTAGCTCACTACTCATGATAGCTGGGATCGAAAAAAAAACCCAGGCCCAGTAAATATATTTGAAGAATCAAGTAGTAGTGTTAGTTCAGTTTCTGACGATTTTAGCGATTTTGTCTCAAAAACTATATCATTCCTTCCTTTAAATGTACAAAGTATTTTACCCAAATTAAATCAAATCGAAATTGAATACAATAATTATGACATACTGTCCTTTACAGAAAGTTGGTTGCGGCAAAGTACTGGAGATGACGAAATAACTATTCATGGCTATAAACATTTTCGTGACGGTGGAGGTGTAATAGTGTATATAAAGAATAATTTAAATTGTGTGCCTCGTCCTGATCTCCAATTAAGTAATCTTGATTGTGTTTGGGTTGAAATTAAATTGAAAAACAAGAGTTATATATATGGAACTTATTATGTGCCACCTAATAGTACGTCACAGCTTTGGGAATACATTGGTCAGTCATTTGACACTGCCTTAAATACAACAAAGGAATTAATTGTTGTTGGAGATTTAATCAGTCGACTGTAAATCCTAACGATAAAATCAAGTCTTCTCACTCAGTATAATTTACATCAAACGATATCAGATAATTCATATGTTACAGAAAATAATTCATCGTTGCTTGACCTCATCATAATTAGTGACCCTACGAGTGTTATTCATACAGAGGTCGATGCTCCCCTACTTGATCAAACTCGATACCACTTACCAATTATTGGTTTTCTTAATCATCCGAAACGCTCTTTTCCACCAATCAGGCGTAAAATATATTTGTATGATCGGGGTGATTACGAATCTTTTCGACAACAATTGTCAGATGTCGACAGGGGGAACTTCTTGTTGAAGATAATATAGATGAATCAACAGTAAACATAACTCGAACAATATTAGATATTGCTGAAAGAGTTATTCCTAATAAATGTATTACGATAAAAAAGATGACCCGCCCTGGATCACAAACAAAATAAAAAAAGAAATTCGAAGAAAAAATAGAGCACACAGAAAAGCTAAAAAAAGGAATGATCCTCAAAGCTGGGACAAATTTCGTAAAGTAAGAAATAGACGTAATTCTCTTGTTTTGCATGCCAAAAGAGAGTATTATGTAAATATTTCAAATAAAATAGAAAATGATGAAATCGGTACTCAAAATTGGTGGAAATTAGTGAAGTCTCTTATGGGAAATAGTAAATCCCGTATACGCCCTATTAAAAGTGACAATGATATTATCGAAAATGACGCGACGAAAGCAAACTTATTTAATTATTATTTTAATAACCAGTGTCAAATTAATGATGCTAATGTACCTCTCCCTGACTTACAAGATTTACCGAATCATAGTTTGAATACTTTGATTGTAAATGAAAATGAAATTGAAGATGTACTCAAAATCCTGGACACCACAAAAGCAATAGGTCCTGACCAACTAAAACCAAGACTGTTAACGATTCTGAAAAAAAACTTTGTAAATTATTTAATTTATCGCTCCAACTTAGTAAATTTCCTTCTGAATGGAAAAGAGCAAATGTAACTCCTGTTTTTAAAAAAGACTGTCCCAGTGATATACGAAATTATAAGCCGATTTCACTTATTAGCGTAGTTGGGAAAGTTATGGAAAGGTTGATATTCAAACATATTCGTAATTACTTACTGGAATATAATATTATAACCCCATTTCAGTCTGGATTTACACCTGGTATTCTGCTGTTAATCAGTTGTTAAGTGTTACTAACGAATTTGGAAGGGCTTTGGATGAAGGGAAGGAAATAAGGGTAATCTTTTGTGATATAAGTAAGGCGTTTGATAGAGTTTGGCACAAGGGACTTATACATAAATTGAATTCAATAGGTATTAATGAAAATTTGCTTCTTTGGTTTAAAGATTATTTGTATAACAGAAAACAACATGTAGTTATCAATAATAACAATTCTGAATGGTTAAATATAAAGGCAGGCGTGCTGCAAGGATCAATTCTCGAGCCTCTATTATTTATTATATTTATTAATGATATAGTGTCTGATATTCAGTGTTCAGTAAAGCTTTTTGCCGATGACGCTAGTCTGTACTTAATTGTTTATAATCCTGAAGTTGCTTCCGAAATTCTAAATCGTGATTTACAAACAATTCATGAATGGGCAGAAAAATGGTTAGTGACATTCAACGCACAAAAAACTGAAGCGATGACTATTTCTAGAAAAATGAATAGACCAAACCATCCAAATCTTTCAATGAATAATGTAATAATTGAAAATTTATCTCATCATAAACATTTGGGGGTTATCTTGTCTGATGATGGTGGTTGGCACAAACATATAGATATGATTGTTAAAAAGGCATATACTCGTTTAAATATTATGAGAAAATTTAAACATACATTAAATAGAAGAACTCTAGAGAAAATGTATTTTTNGGAACAACTCCTTTCATATTCTGATTCATAAGATAGAAAATGTACAAATAGAGGCCGCGAGAATTATCACTGGGGGCACAAGATTGACTTCTATTCAAAATTTGTACAAGGAAACGGGATGGGAAAAATTAAGGGAAAGAAGTGAATCTCGTAAAATAATCTATTTTTATAAAGTGGTTAATGATCTTACCCCCGCATATTTAAGCAGAACTCTCCCGAACAGGAATAATGATATACACAGTTATACATGTAATACGCGTAATTCTTCAGCATTTCAGCCTATTCTAACAAGAACATCTTTCTACTCAAATTATTACCTACCTTCGTCTGTTCGAATATGGAACTCACTGCCTGATAATGTCAGAAATATGTCTTCAGTAAACCAGCTTAAAACGTACTTTAGAAAAAAAGTTGCTAAAAACCATTGTACTATTATAATGGTTCTAGAATTGGACAGATTTTACATTCAAAATTAAGAATGAAATGTAGTAATTTGATACACGATCTATTCAGTAAAAACCTGATACAATCTCCACTTTGCCTTTGTGGACAGATAGAAACTACAAAGCATTTTCTTCTCAATTGCAGACTATTTCAAGAAGCTAGGAAAGATATATATATTCTCTTCAAATTCCGGAAACGATTACAGCAGATCTATTACTGTTTGTCTCGGAAAATCTCACTCTTGAGCAAAATAAAATATTGTTTATAAATGTACAAAGCTTTTTAAGTAGCAAGAGATTTACCTCTTGATACCTCTTCTATAGTTCTCCTTTATATTATCACAAAAACATATCACTAATTCTGCTATTTATCTTTTTTTTTCTCAATCTGTTGTCATCTTGTTAACTCACCATGAGCAAATGTATTAATGCAAGGATAGATATATTGTATACGGATTTGTATAAGACAATCTGTCTTGTTTCCGAATCCTTTGGATTAATTTGTTTACATGTATTTATTTATTTATGTATTTGTGGATTATAATATTTGACAAGTTGATTAATAAAATATGTTTATATCAATTGCCGAGTTAAGTGTTTTGGCAGGTATATTAGGAATGAACTATTTAGAAGAGAATGATGTTGAAATACATATTGGCAAGAAACTTTTAAAAATAAAGGGACACAAGGTGAACCTTGAGAAAAAGAAAAGCAATTCATATGCCAAAGTTAAGCTTGTAGATGAAACTACTATACCTGCTTGCAGTGAAATGTTACTTGATGGCCGCATACTTAGAAAACCTGTGGGATCCGTTGGCCTTAGTGAAGGCACACATTTTGTAAAGAATAAGGGTCTTTTAGTGGCAAAATCCTTGGTAGAAACGAACAATAAAAACTTGTGCTTATATCTTTTCAATATTAGTGAAATCCCAGTGAAGCTAAGTGAAAATATTGTCATAGGCTATTGCAATGAATTGATGTTGTGCCAGATCTCAAAACGTCAGTTGATGGCGATGTTAAATATGAGAATACACTACCTGACCACGTTGACACTGCATCCGACAAGCTTACTGATACTGAAAAAGGTGAAATTCAGAATTTATTGATTGATTACTCTGATATCTTTGCTGCCCCTGGGGAACCTTTTTGATCAAACAGACTGTACTAGGCAGACTATTGATACAGGGAATCACCCCCCTATTAAGATACAACCGCCTTTGTGTCAAAAAGAGATCGTAGACACAGAACTAAAAAAAATGTTGGATGAGAACATTATTCAACCTACTAAATGCCATTGGCCAGCCCCTGTTGTCTTGGTAACTAAAAAGACGGCACACATAGATTTTGCATTGACTACCGCAAGCCGAACTCAATCAGTCAAAGATGCATATCCCCTTCCAAAAATTGATTCCGCTTTTGAGGTGTTATCTGGTTCACGTTGGTTCCATACACTCGATATTGGCAGGTGAAAGTCCACCATCGTGAACAATGTAAAACTGCCTTTGCCACGCATTGTGGTTTATATGAATTTAGAGTGATGTCCTTCGGTCTGACTAACGCTCATGCCACTTTTGAGCATTTAATTGAAAATGTTCTTGGGTCACTTAACTGGCAAAAATGCTTATGTTACCTCGATGATGTGATTATTTTTGGCAACGATTTCAAAACGGTTTTAAAAAAATTAGGAGAGGTGTTTATGAGATTACGTTTGGCTAACTTAAACTTTTAACCAAAGAAATGTAGTCTTTTTCAAGATAAAGCAGTATATTTGGGCCATGTCATTTCAGAAAACGGTGTTGAATGTGATCCATTCATAATTGAGGCTATTTTTAACTGGCCTGTACCAAAAACTAAACAAGAAAGTCGTTCATTTATTGGTTTCGTAGGTAATTATCGAAATCACGTGCAAAAGTTTGCAAGGATTGCAGCCCCTCTGAGTAAACTTACAAGAAAACGAACGAGGTTCGAATGGGACTCAGCATGTGGTGCAGCATTCACAGAAATCTAAAGTCGTTTCGGAATCAGTTCTAAGTTTTCCAAACACATGCGGGCAATTTGTTCTTGACACAGACGCTAGTTTGATGGGGTTGGGTGCAGAGCTGTCACAAATCAAAAATGGCGCTATGACACTATATGGTTAGAACGAATAACGCCCCGCTTAAATGGTTACAAAATTTTAAAGATCCCCAAGGAATTCTTGCTAAATGGCTCAGTATTCTAGATACATACGATTTTGAGACACACCACAAGCCTGGTACAAAACACACAAACGCGGACACATTGTCACGTCTACCGCGGTCCAAATGTCCAAATATAAATAATGAAGATTGTAAAAGAGAAACGTTGAAAGAGGAAAACCTTAAAAATGTTACCTCATTTTTCACATATCCAATGACCGAAGAAAATTTGACATCGGACGAAAGTAGCGATTTTCCAGAGCCGTATTAGCTCCAAGTGTGGCAAAATGCAGATTTAATAAAAATGCAAACCGAGGATAGTTCTATAGGTTGTATACGGCAGTTAAAACCGGATAATGATATAAGACCACTAAGGTCAGAAATTGAAAAGTTAGACAAAGACAGTATTGGACAAAGTGGGATACTTTAGAAATTGTCAATGGTCTTTTATAACGTCGTATTACTGACAAAGTTGGCAAAAGTATATTACAACTGGTAGCTCCAATGCTGTAAGAGATCATATATTCCGAGAACTACACGAAAACAGAATTGCGGGTCATTTTGGTCGTGATCGAACTCTAAACAATGTTAGACGCAGGTTTGGCCCGGCATGACGGAGTCCGTAACACGATGGTGCGCAAGCTGTGACATGCGCTCGAAGTAAACCAGGACCCGGTTTGTGTAAAGCGGCACTACATCAGTTCAAAGCTACGATGTCTTTAGAGTGTGTTGCTGTTGACATTTGTGGTCCTTTGCCAGTCACAAATGACAGGAACGAATTTATAATAGTAATCGGCGATTACTTCACGAAATGGAAAGAAGCTTATGCTGTACCGTATCATACTTCTCTCACTGTGGCCGATAAAATTGTTACAGAGTTCTTTTGCCGATATGGTTGGCCCCTACAACTCCATAGCGACCAAGGTCGTGAATTCGAGTCCGATCGCCTTTCTGCCGTCTGTAGTAAACTTCGCATCGAAAAGACAAGAACAGCCCCTTACAGACCTCAGTCTTCCAGTTTAATCGAGCATTTTAATCGGACATTAAAGCAGTTGCTTAGAATTTTCAGCCATGAAAACCCAAACGATTGGGACGACCTCTTGCCATACGTGTTAATGGCCTACCAGGCAAGTGAACAAAAAAGCACAAACTGTTCACCTAATCTTTTGAAGTTAGGGAGGAAAGTACTATTCCAAATTGATCTTATGGCAGGGCTACCCCCAGATAGCTAAACCGATATTTGTCCTATCCAGTATGTTGAATGGTTACAATCTGCAATGGATTGATTGATTGATTGAATATTGTTTAACGTCTACTCAGCAATATTTCAGTTATATCAAGACGAGAACAAGTTTGTTGATAAATAATCACTTTGGGGTATGGAAATGGCCATGGGACGGGAAATTCTGAAAAGCGCGTTTGAATTTGCACGTACACATTTAAATTGTGCTGCTAATGTACAGAAACGAAATTTCGATACCAATCTAAAAGAAAGACAGTACGAAATTGGAGATTGGGTCTGCCGATGGTACCCACCTCCGGCAAATTTTAAATTAGCACTTGGTTGGACTGGTCCATATTTTGTTGTTAATAAATTAGTTCCGTTAACATATGGTATTCAAAAATCTGAAAATTCTAGAAAAATAAATGTGCATGTAGACCATTTTAAATTATATGTTGGTAATTCAGCCCCAGAAAATTGGTTAAATTTAACACAGATTACTGAAAATATGAGCGAACGATCAGTTGAAAGCATGAGGAGGCCCTCGATCTATCTGTCTCGTTCGGTCCGAATGTCTGTAGTACTCCTAAAAGTATGGCACCCCGAGTAACGAGGGCAGGAAGAGTGGTAAAGCCACGGGATATATACTCCACTTAAAACATTTAAACAAGCGTAAAACGCAGGGAAAGGTGCATGTATACCAAGACTTGCTCTAATTCTGAAGGATTTACATGTTTAAACTCGCGTAAACAAATTTAAAAAAAAACCTATCTTTCGCCACTTTCTGATCTTGACTTTATGTACATGTTTATATTTCATTTTTCTTTCAGAAACTTATGAAATCCATCTCTCTCAGAAAACAAAAATGTCCGTTTTTATGATATTGTTAGTATAACAGTAGATTAATTAGTGTCTAAACCAAATGTATTTGTATATATGTATAAATATTTTGTTTCTAAAATATATAGTCATTTATTACAGATGTCATCCGAAAATGAATTTATGATGGAGGATTACCAAGAATACTTGGAATTCTCCAACAGCAAGCTTCGACCGGTTTATAATATTTTCAGTCCTATTTGTAACGTTCCTGGGTGTATTTATAAATGTTAAGATTACAGATCTTACACTAGGCACTGGAGTAAAATCCACGTGGAATTTACAACGATTCATATCATAGAAGATTTCACACTTATATGTCGGTGAAAAGACATCTAGTATTCCTACACTAAAGAGCAAACCTGCACCTTTGATAACAAAAGAAAAGGTGAAAAATAATGCATACCGATATGTATACGGTACTTTGCCATATCGCACGGGGACTCAGGAAGAGTATGACAACATTGCTAAGGAGCAGAGAGGATTGGAAAAACGCAAACGTAAAGAAATGGAAGAAAAATGCCAAGAGACAGTCGCTTACCGCGAGATGAGAGAAATAGACTTGCTTAAATGAATTATCTATTTTTGACATTTAACTTTACAATTGTTATTCATTTCTGTTGGTATTCGTTTATTAATAACATTTGTTGATATTAATATTTTTGATATAACTAATAATTCCTTTCATGATAATTTTTTTTCTGCAAGGGAGGAGTGTAGTAGGTTGGAAATGAGTTGTCTTTTCCTTAAATCATCATAAATTATCATTGAAATTCTTTTCGTATTTGATTCATGAATTTGGGAATATTATATATATATTTGGTATTATAAAATAGTTTTGAATCACATTTCAACTTAAATTTATTTGGACAACTCTTAATGGTCAAATTTTTGAAAGTTTAAAATTCAAATAATAGCCTTCGAGTTTATATGTCTCTTCTCTATAGATTGATTTATATATCCTTTTTATTCGCTTTAAGTTGTGTATCCCAGCTGAAATAGTCTTCCGTACAGACGTGAAGGAAAGACTTGGTCTCTCTAAACTTGGGTATACTGTTTAGAAATTAAAGAGATTGTTCCATTCTACACTCGTACTTTTTCAAATTTCCAAGTTAAATTCATTTTTCCAATTCTGCATTTTTCGCTTTACTATTTTTGATAAGTATTTTTGTATTGTTGACTTTTTGAATTGTTATACGTTTCCAAATTAAAGTATTATTTGACTATTCAAATTAGCTACTGACTTCAAATGTCATCACTTTACGTGTCGTCAACTACAAAGTTACGCAAGTACATTAGCAAATGAGTTGTCCCTCATACACACAGACATGGAGGGTGGGGACAAACCGAAAGACGAGGAAGTACACTCCGGGAATTTTCCCGAAGAACCTGTCAATCAGGAAATGACGTACAGTTGCCCAGTGATGAAGTGATATACCGCCGGAGTTGTGTCTCGGACGAGGAGGCCAAGGAAGAGAACCTGGTCCAGTGACGGTTCTAGGGAGACGCCTAGCAGTAGTGACAGTTCCAGCAAGAGGCACAAGAGAAGCCCTAGCAGGCGAGCTACCCGCACCGGTAGGGGAAAGTACCTAGGTGGAGTTCTAGCAGGCGGCGTGAGTCAATAAAGAAGAGTAAGCCAAGTGCTGCTGCGGATGGGCCAAGCCATAGCTCAACCCGAAAGATCAGGGACTACAAATATGGACTCGACGGCCGTAAGACAACCCAGCGCGGCTGCGGGTTGGCCTAGTCGGAGCTCTACCCGCCAACCAAGTCCCAATGTAGACCCGGGCGGAGACACACAACCAGTGGAAGATATGGTTCCCAATTTCCAGGAGGGGACAGAAGATTGATTGATTGATTATTGTTTAACGTTTCAGCTGTATCAAGACGAGAACAAGTTTGTTAATAGATAATCACTTTGGGGTATGGAAAGGACCATGGGACAGGAAATTCTGACTGCCACTGGAAAAGTAAGGTGAAATCGAAAAGGGCGGAAAACTAGCCTTGTAGCCGATCACCTACGGACCACTCAAAAAAGAGCTTGCTACAAGGGTTCTTTAAAGTGCAGGAAGCGTGGCATTACTTCCAACACGTGGACCTGAGTTTACCTCCCATCCGAAAGATGGGTTGTGTATTTATTCATCCCACACAACCACGGAATGGGTCCTATTTCTATATCTCGGGACCCTCGGGGTCAGCCCCCGTTTAGGAGGAGTCACATCCCGCAAGCCGGAGATACTAGGTCCTATTGCTATATCCCGGGGTTCCCTCGGGTTCCTCTGTTAGGAAGACTCATACTCCAAGCTCAGAGGATGATGCGGGCCTATTCATAAGCCGGGACCGCGCACGGCGGGGGGGGGATGCAGAAGAAATTTGGTATGTCCAGTTCCAGGCTGTCACTGGTACAACAGACACCTTAAACAACATGCCTGGGAATGCCATATCCCAAAGGTCTTTTGGGATAATCCGGATCCCGAGCTGCGGTCCAATCAGGCTTATCACCGCCTGAATTACGACATCTTAGAGCGCCTAGCGAGATGGTTTGTGGGCGCAATGCAACAGTGCATGATTTGGTGCGGTTCATTAATGGCCTGAATGCAATTCAGGGGTCTTGCCCCGTACTCCCTCGCACGGAGGAGCAGATGAGGCTACTGGACGAAACGATGAACTGGAGACCACCCAGGGATGGGGTATACAGTATCCACCCCAGTAACTCCCCAGCAGAATTGATTCACTGGAGGGTTTGCTGGTGTTGATTACAAAAATGAGTTGGCGCCAACGGATTACAAAAATGAGTTGGCGCCAACGGATGGAGTTTTTTAGGATGGGCAGGACGGAGCTGAGACGTTTGCGGGAACCAGACCTGAATCCAGCCGAGAGGAACAAGAACCACCAACATCTCATAGCTCAGCCAGTGAGGAGTTGGTTCCCCTGAAGCCAGCATAACTAGGCAGTAAACCAGCGACAGTAACAATTCCAGTGGGCATCTCAGCCGGGATGGAGTCGGATGACAGTGAGAATGGGTTCCAGGTCTGCTGGCCTAGTGGCTCTGATGACGACGGTACGGCAGGGCAATTCGACGATGCGGAGGACCAAGACCAGGTCACAGACTGGAAGGTTGTGGATTAGTGTGTCGGGGAGCCCAGCCCGAGGCGTGTAGTCCTGAAGGAGTCATCGGAGGACTATGGTGGGTTTGACAGTCATTTCCACCTGGACCACTCATCAATCCTGCTAGACGGGTCAGTTGACATGACAATAGGGGACCTATTGGACAGAATGCCAGAGGTTGAGCCGAATCCCAGAGTGGAACTGGGAGGTGGAGTGATGGTATATTGTGACCCTGTCACGTATCCAAAGTTATTCCCGGAGGATACCAAGTGGAAGATTGCTGTAGGAATCCATCCCCGCCTAGCACCACATACTACAGGAGGATACAGATAAATTGCTCCGTTTTTTGGCACACAGGAGTCTCAATTTTGGGTGAGGTAGGCATTGACCGGACAGAGCGCCAGCCCCTGTGGAAAAAGCAGGAAGATTTTTTGAAAAAGGCGCTGAAGTTGGCACACCCTGATCAACCTGTGGTGTTGCATGTCCGAGGTGACCGTGGAGACATCAACAACACCAGAGCTTATGCTGACGTTCTGGATATAGTGAAGTTTGTTTGTCCAACGGAGCATCCGCTCCAGTTACACTGTTTCACTAGAGATATCCCATAAAACTACGTAACTCGACTAGAAATACCTATCTCGACTCAACTTTACCTATGATCACAAAGCATGACAAATGGGATCCTTAATTTTGTACCAAGTAGAACATAGATGTTATAACCATTGTAAGTGTTGTGGTATTTTCTATGGCAGATGATTTATTTTGTGATCAATCGTTTATTTGTTTTCTTTTTTTTTCCAAGATATATTAGTTAGCAACTCCATACAAAAACAACCTTTTAAATGTTACGAGAAAATCGAACAGACCTTTTTGATACTGGGTCATTTGTGACTACGTATGTCGGTCAGTTATAAACTATCGCATTTGTATTCGGATATTATAACTGTTGCTGTATGTAGTATGCAGCTCATTGAGAGTGAATAAGTCTACTTTAGAGGAGGCGAGATGGGGTGTTGGATGGATCCACTTTATTCTGATAAAAAATCGTGCAAAATTTGGGGAAGTGAGAGAAAAACGGCAAATATAGTCCGGAATTCTTTTCTTGTTTTATTTTTTTTTTTTTTGGAACACATTGACAACTGCCTTTTCGAAGGCACGATCCGGTCGAACCTCGTAGCTTGCCGGTTGATGTCGGTGACATACCCCGATTCTCCTAACTGTCACGTTTCTTACCTCGTGTTTTTTTACACATTTAATTTTACAAACACATATAACTTTATATGTAACTTTATTAATTAATATGGCTGAAATATTTCCCAGAGGGAAATGTATAAAACATGATTATCTTTATATATAATGCTGCTGATTTTTTTTCATAAAATTTATAACAGACAGAAAACTAACAGAATAGATAAAAAGAAATATCCACGACATAGTCAAGAAAATATCCACAATTTTCACAATTAACAGTTTACCATAAGCCTTTCTTTCGATTGTTTTTCAGTAGTGTGTGTGTGGTGGGGGGACCAAATTATCAAGCAGTGCGTCTGTGTAGTTAGTTGATTGATTGAATATTGTTTAACGTCTACTCAGCAATATTTCAGCTATATCAAGACGAGAACAAGTTTGTTGATAAATAATCACTTTGGGGTATGGAAATGGCCATGGGACGGGAAATTCNAAAACGGCAAATATAGCCCGGAATTCATTTTTTGTTTTGCTTTTTTTTGGAACACATTGACAACTGCCTTTTCGAAGGCACGATCCGGTCGAACCTCGTAGCTTGCCGGTTGATGGATGTTTAAACTGATGTCGGTGACATACCCCGATTCTCCTAACTGTCACGTTTCTTACCCCGTGTTTTTTTACACATTTAATTTTACAAACACATATAACTTTATATGTAACTTTATTAATTAATATGGCTGAAATATTTCCCAGAGGGAAATGTATAAAACATGATTATCTTTATATATAATGCTGCTGATTTTTCTCATAAAATTTATAACAGACAGAAAACTAACAGAATAGATTAAAAGAAATATCCACAACATAGTCAAGAAAATATCCACAATTTTCACAATTAACAGTTTTTCGATTGTTTTTCAGTAGTGTGTGTGTGGTGGGGGGACCAAATTATCAAGCAGTGCGTCTGTGTAGTTAATCAAAAACATAATTTATTTTACTCTTCTAATTATATAATATGTATTTTATTTTAAAATTATATAGCAATTTCATACCGCCTGGCATCTAGACCGGTTCAGGGGCTTCGTCTACAGAGGTGCAGGGCGGGTCTCCATTTGGTTATTAGGGGAATGCCCTATAAATACGGGGTAGTCAGGTCATAATACGGAAAGCCGGACATTGAACCATCGTACACGAACTGTGCATGTGGAGAAACCCCAAGTTCCATGCAGTATTAATTTTGAAAAGATAGCATCACTCTAAGGCTGTATATAAGGCTAAATTTCCTGCCCCTACCCATTTCTCTCCTTTTCCAGTGGAAATCAAACTTCGTTTTCGCAGTTGTCATTTAAACCTTTATTTCTTTCTTCTTTTACCTATATGTTTTTTTAATTGATTTTCTTAAATTCGTAATGATATAACCGAAATAGTGCCAACTGGACGTAATACTCTAAACTAATCAATCAATCAATCCTTATAGCACCTCCTCCAAGTATCTCGATGCTTATTTTTAAGGGCGTAAATCAAAGGGTGACATATTGAATTCTTTCTAAAATATGTACATACATGTTCTAAAAATTCATAAAATAGAATCTCATTAACATTTTCGAAAAAGATACTTTGCAATGAATTTGTGGTTTCGTGACACACAGCCCAAATGAATCACTTGAAGCGATGCATATATCAAGAATCTATTCGCCACAAACATCATTTATTAAGTGGCTTTGACGCGTCTTTACTTATATTTTTCCCGCACTAGAAAAAATATTACTGGCTTGATCTATTATTATCTTTCTACAGTATTCTATATCTTACTTTTGTATCTCTTTTTCTTCTAATACTCTAGATTATTTTATTCTCAAAATATTGTGTTTGATATATGATTATCAAATACATGTAGTTGCTTCCAAACAAAAGTTATAAAGAGATTGCTCTCGTCGATTTCAGTATGACCATGCAAATAATCTTCTCTCATTGCCGAAAAAAGTTAGTAATCAATAAATGTTAAAAATTGATTTTAAACACTAATCAAGAAGATGTCGAAGATTCAGTAAAAATAAATTATCGATCCGGTTAAGGTCATGGTCAACCAGATAAGTATATCATACGTATGATCAGCTTTGACGAGACAGATTTAACGACTGTTATGGTGTTAAAGTTTGCTGAAAAAATGCAAATAGGTTGTACTTTAATTTTATATTCAGTCGGGTATACAGTACATGACATTTGGAATGAACACCTGCTACCATTAACTTTTTTCAATATAACAATAATAAACGGTCCCTATACGTTCGTCAGCCGTTACGTACTTTTATGGGATATCTCTACTGGGACGGCGGACATGGTTACCTTGTGGCGGGAATCTTTCCCGAATGTATACTTCAGCTATGCTGCGATGGTGCTAAATTTCAACGAAGGCCAGAGGGAAGGACTCCGTGAGGTGCCTGACCATCGTCTGTAGGTGGAGACCGACTCTCCTTACTTTTCGCCTCCAGGTGTGCGGGTCAACAGCCCCGTATTAATTGGCGATGTGGCAAGATTAGTCGCAAGGGTTCGTGGAGACATAGTTAAAGAGGTGTTGCAGTACACGTGCAGTAATGCACGTAAGCTCTTTGTTTGAGCAGAAAATATGATGATGATGGACAGTTAATTGTACAGTTGAATATTATATTGCAAGGAGCAATATTTTTTGCATGAGATAATAAGAAGTAGACCTTAGTTGAATGCGTTGGATTATGAACCAGAAAGTTACGGTGGGCAGGGGAAATTGCATATGTATAGGAATCTGGAGGTACCATAAGATTTTTGTTTATCAACGTACAGGGAAGAAGATGTAAATGTTTTTAGAAGATATCCCTGGTTTCCCTGTATTTTGATAGATCTGCGTCAAGGTATGACGTAGAAGGGAGACAATGATGATGATATATTAAACTCGTATATTCGAGTGGTGAACCAGCAGATGTAAATATGGATAGAAAAATGGATATATGGAATGGTTCAGCTATTTTTCTCGTATATTCGAGATCTGAAGATGGCATGTTTGATTATGGTAATGGTTGTGGTACAACGACATTTATGGTTCTGGTGCAGGTGTACCCCTCTTTTTCAATAGGAGGGGGTGTGGCGATGTTAGTATGGTGCGTGCTGGTGTATGATTGTCCCGTTGTGTGTGTTGTGTAACTGGAACTGGTAGTTGGACGGACTGATATTCAGATAGCGTAGTGATATGTGGAAACCATTACGGAAATAGTCCCAGTTTCCCGCGGTTCTGTGATTGATAGACGAAGGGAGCCAAGTTGTGGACAGTGAAGGAAACCACTTGGACATTGCGGTATATTCAGTGCAAATAAAGGTAAGGCCCACTTATATTTGTACAACAATAGCATTAAAATGGTATTGTTGCGTGTCGTCGTCCTTACTCAGTGTATCATGGTGTATTTCATTAAACAATATGTCGTCTGTTCACTAATTCTGTTGAATTTGAATTATTCACGGGTTTGTGAGGTTCTTTTTTTTTTGCATTTTCTGTTGGTATTCGTTGCCTTTGGACGTTATTGTTCATTTTCCCACATCCTACAGAACCACTTTTTTTACATGTTTAATACGGCCATTTTCATTGCGGAGTCATAGGTACCAGTGGGTTATTAGACGCATGTCACAATTGCGTTATGAGGCAAATACGCAGCTTATCTGTTGCATTGATTACTCACGTACCGAACCTTTTTGTACTTGTTACAGTTTGTTTTACTATTTTACGAATTTTTATTTTTTTTAAAAACGATTTTTTATATTTTTTTCATTCCTAGTCATGTATAACGCGATAATTCTTATTGATTTGCATAAAAGGAAATACGCTGATATGACTGGTTGAATTTACTTCCGGTAGCAATTTCTGAAGATAGACGACGTTGACCGAACTTCATTTAAGTTCACCATGTAAATTCATACGCCGAGCGAACCAAATAGAACAAAAACGTGTGATTGGCATAATAAAAGTAAGAATGTAATTACTTATCATCAAGTTAAAAGAATTATAAGGATTAAACACCGTTTGAAAGGAATTTATAGGAGTATAAACGGGACTAAGTCACTCACAAATGTTTGTTTGTGAGTGACTTAGTCCCGTTTATACTCCTATAAATTCCTTTCAAATGGTGTTTAATCCTATATTACATGTTACTTTTTCCATGCAATATAAACTAAAATATAGAACAACTCCCGTGACTTTTAATTCCGTTAACCTGATAAATAGATACACAGAGCGACAAATATATTTTACCTGTATCGCTCAACATGAAAATATGTATCTTGGCTGAGACAATGAATTATGAATGTCATGCAATTCCACTAAGTCAGTGAAAAATGCAAAATTCCTCAACTCAACATAAAATTGAAAAGTNGGGGGGGGGGGGGGTTACCAGTAATCAAATATTCAGCCTTTTTTGCCGAAATCATCAATCTTCCTTTTCAAAATAATCAATTAATCATTAAGTGAATGCCAAGTGATCAATACGTACCAAATACACAAGAAGCATAATAAGGATATAAACATTTTCAATTTTTACATACAACCATTAGAAAATAAAAGGGTAAATGTACATGTGAGAAGAAGAAACATATATGTAGTGAATATCCAGTTAACAAGGCACAGGGCTTTTATTCCTGTTCTGTATCTTGAAGGTTGTTGCATGGTCTTCAATAATGCACATGATCCACACCCTACAACAAGATGAAGAAGGGCCTAGCTACACATGAGTCGAATTCTTGATAAACATTAGTGTTGGAAAACTCCACATGCCCATTGAATGATAACACTGTATTAAAGAAGGACTTCACTTGAATAAAATGTATCATAACAGCAAAATACCATATATACATGCAGAATCTGTGTTAAAATTTTTAACTAAAATTAGCTCTGCTTACTAATACAACAAAATACCGAAGTTGCATATAAAGCAGTAAATTTCGTTATGCTGTTCACGTGCTTCAAGGAGTAACCTACACAGACAAAATAGTCTCTTCATGCACATCTTTATGCAGTGTATATCGTAAAGTTTCATAAAAATCCCTTTAAGAAGAAAGTCTATGGACAGACGGACAGGGTGATTCCTATAATATACCCCCAAACTTGCAAAAACTTTGTTTGCAGGGGACATATTAATGTACAATGTATTTTATCCAAAATGATAAAATGTGATCAGATTTTATTGCACTTTAAAAAAAAATGTTATAAAGAAAGTCAGTGTTATGTTTGGATTGTCGTTTTCTAGTGCTTCTCCATATGTTTATGACATCTTGTTGCTCCTCCTCCTGTTCCTCTTCCAACTCCCCTTACGTACGGGTTTCTCCCGAATCCTTTTTAGGTATAATAACGGTCTCATAAAAGTCTAATGACAGAGTAATTGTATCACGGCTCTCTGTGAAATCGTCCTTGTCAATGGTCCCTGTTATAGAACTGACATCTATAGGTCTGGTTATGCCACTTATAAATTTAAGTGGGTTCAGGTGGTCTTGGTGATACATTACTGAATGAACTTATTGAGAATCCTCATCTGTTTTAACTATGTTGTCAAGTAGTTTAGCTGCTACAACTGTCTTCTTTAAAGTAAACTATAGTGTCTTTGATAGCACAATTTTCCTGTCTTCCACTTGCCCGGCACCTGAATCGGTTTTCAGGGGCTTCGGCTACAGAGCTGCCGGGCGCGTCCCCAGGTGGTGGATAGGGGAATGCCCTGTCTATGCGGGGTAGTCAGGTCATAATACGGAAAGCCTGACCGCGAACCATTGTAGCCAAACTGTGTCGAGAAACGCCACGCTCCATGCAGTATAAAGACCCCTTCTATATTTCTCTAAAGAGAGCAGACGCACTGGGTGTCGTATGGAAGGCTAAATTTCCTGCCCCTACCCATTTCTCCAATTTTCCAGTGGCAGTCAAAAGTCGTTGCCCAGGTTGTCCCTTCCACCTTTATTTCTTTCTTCTGATACTTTCAATTTTTTGAATTGATTAACTTGTTCTCGTCCTGATATAGCTGAAATATTGCTCATTGGACGTTAAACTCAAACTAATCAATCAATCAATCTTCCACTTGCTGCACTTTTACTGAGATATGTTGTAAGTTTGAAATGTCTACTTCATTTCCAGATGGCGTTTTTTTTCGTGGCATATTAATGGCAGTGTTCCAGGTTGTTTTATGTGGAAAAGCCCTAACTGTGTTTTGTCTAACACTACTGCCAAATTCTGAACACCAGTTCCTTAATTTTGAAAGTTGACTGTCAGATATCTTTCGTTTCTCCGGTAATTCCATTTTACCAATATCTTTGAAGTCAATGCGAGTGTTGTTGTCATTCTTTTCCCTCTGATAGGAGGAGTAGTTTCCAGTGAAGTAAATAAAGCTACATTTAGTCATTCGCTTCAGTAGTTCTCTAGTGCAGGAATGAAATCTTTGGCAGAACTGTAATACTAGAGGTATTTCATTTCCTTTTCTCATAATTTGGAAAGACTTAACATGCAGTTTGTCTTCATATCATGGTTGAAACTTACACACAGGGCTCTATTTAGTCGACAGAAATGGTCGCCTAGGCGACCAAATATAGAGCGATTGGCGATTAAATATAAAAACCAGTCGCCTATTGGGCTACCACATTATTACATGTCGGCGACTAAAAAAAGTCTTATTACATGTTGGCGACTAAAAATAGTCTTACTTTTAGCCTCTGATATTGCTTTGTTTTCCGTATCTCTTCAACGTTTGAAACGTGAAAGTAACAATGTTATGCGTCTTTCAGACTGTTTCTGAAGTGTTTCTATCGGCGTTTTGGAATAATTAAAAAAGTTATGCAATTGTTTGAATGATCGATAAGTGTACATTTTACGTCGAGTGAATAATATTTCAGTTATATCAGAACGAGAACCAGTTTAAAAATTCAGCAAAATAACAAGTAAAAATAAGAACGGAATAAAGGTGGAAGGGATTATTTCGGCAATGAGTTTTGTTTGACACTGGAAAAAAGGGAAGAAATGGGTAGGGGCTGGAAATGTAGCCCTCTATAACGTTTCGGAAGTATACTCTCCATATAAGTTTTTAGAATGTTTCATAACTTAAAGTTTTACGTTCAATGCATATTTCAGCTATAACAGGACGCGAACAAGTTCCTCAATTCGATATATATATATATATATATATATATATATATATATATATAAGAGACAAAGGTGGAAGGGACAAACGGGCAACGTTTTGATTGCCTCTGGGAAAGGGAAGAAATGGGTAGGACAGGAAATTTAGTCTTCTTTACCACTCCCGCCGAGTCTGCTCTCCTAAGAAAAATATAAAAGGAACCTATATACTGCAAGGGGCGTGGCGTTTCTCCACGTAGTTTGGCTACAATTGTCCGCGGTCAGACCTGGACATCTCGAATACACATGAAATTCTCCTATCCACCACTTGGATTCAGTAGACGGAGCCCCTGAAACCGATTCACGTGCTTAATCATGCCATGGAAATCATGACATCAACGAACAGATTCATGAGCCAGATAGGATTGTTACTTTTTAAAATCAATACGCAATCTAGTTTTCAATGGTACTGCCCACTAACACGACGGGCAGTACAAGATTAATTTTCAGTGATCCTGGCTTGAGTATTAATCGTTTCCTGCTTATCATTCTTTTCGTCTGAATTCTTTCTTTTGAAGAAAGCCGACAGAGACCTATCTCTTTCTATGCAGAATATTCCACCGTTTTCTAGGTCAGATGAGGCCACGTATGTATCGTTATCTTTCAGTATCATGTTGTACACGCATGTTCCAACTGAACTAACTGTCTGTAACACGGAAGCTGTAAAACAAAGACCATTACTTTTCATATTCAGAAGATGTGTTTCAAACAGTCATATCCGAAACTAGAAATTTACCTTCGAATTCGCATAATGCAGCTGGAACAAGATTGTTTACATTACTTATCTCAACTTTCCCTCCTTTCTGGCCTTGTCCACTTTTATTTGGTTCTGATTCATTTAAGCTGCCTTGGTTATCAATTATCCACTTCTTTAATTGTTCTTGCAAGTCTGCTTCCTTCAAACTCTTATCTTTGCTTTGCAAGATATTTTTGTCCTTGAGTGTTATTTGCATGTGTTTGACCGTCATTCTGTCTGGGTCATAAACGAAATTGCCTTAGAGGTCCACATGAAAAATGGCCTTTTCAGACACAAACACGACATAATCTTATCAAGGAAAAATCCATACGTCTTATTCAATGGGCATTCAAAAAATCCGATTGTGAATATATATGTTCTAATTCCTTTAAAACACATTTTAGTAATACAAAACAAAAGAATTCAACTGATTGGACTTGTTTTGATATGATTTCAGCACTTGAAGTTGTCCTTGACAATATATTCATTCGTTTCGGTAACTGTATTTATCGCCAGGTCATAGGAATTACTATTGGTACCAATTGTGCACCACTTATAGCGGACCTCTTTTTGTACTGCTACGAATCTCAGTTTATGACCAACATCAGCAAAGACCCATCTAAACAGCATTTAATTGAAAAGTTTAACAACACTTTTCGATATTTTGATGATATTTTAACTTTAAATAATGACGACTTCAATACATATTATAAGGACATCTACCCTATAGAACTTACTTTGAATAAAGCCAATTCTGATAATCATCATTGTCCGTTCTTAGACATCAATTTTGATATAACGAATGGTAAATTAGATACTAAAATTTATGATAAAAGGGATGATTTTTCTTTTCCCATAGTTAATTATCCATTTCAGGATGGCGATGTTCCATTATCGCCAACATATGGTGTTAACATATCTCAACTTGTTCGATTTGCTCGAGTATGTAATAACGTTTGCGATTTTAATGAACGGAATCTTTTCATAACTAAAAAACTATTACATCAGGGTTTTCGTTATCACAAACTAGTTATAACCTTTACTAAATTTTATCATCGATATAAAGACTTAGTTCATAAATACAATGCAACCTGTAAACATCTAATCAAGGCTGGTATTTCACATCACTTATTTTACGGTAATGTTTAACATAAGAATCAAAAATACTTAAACTCGCCTAACAAACTTATAAAACCTTTAAATCGTCTAATTCATAAGGGTTATAATTACGGTATTGTCGTCAAGTCATTACGTATGGCCTTCTTTGGTATTAGCATTGATTTTTTGATAGGGTCTTTGCAATTTAACTAAACACATTCTAAATTTCTAAAATCTGTATTGCATGGACACGGGTTATGTATTCCGGTATATACATGAAATCATATATATTCTAAACTCCTCACAGGAAGGGATCTTGGTGGAAGCTGTATACTGAGGGTACATAACTTACTTTGTCAGTTGGTGAAGGGTCTGGAGCTGGCATGTCAGTTAACTGTTAGTAGTCTCTTGTGATTTCATGTTTTTGTCCGTATATTTAGTTCTTTCAGTTTCATTTTTCACAATTGACTCAGTCCTGTTGCCAACTGAATTTTACTGTTGTTACGATTGTTTTTTTTTATTTATCACATTTGCTGTAGGGGGAAGATTTGGATCCAATAAAACTAGTTTAACCCCGCCGCAGCCGGTTTGCGCCTGTCCTAAGTCAGGAATTTATTAAGCCTTTGTGTGTCTTGTCCATTTTCTAATTAGTTTACTTTATGTCTTGAGGAGTCTAGGATGATGTTTATTTCGCTGGACTTGATTGCTCTTTGTTCAGGGGCCGACCTGCCGTTGGGTGTGGGGTTTTCTCACCGTTCATTGAAGATCTTATGGTGGCTTTGAGTTGTTATTACTCCCTTTTGGGTCGTTGTCTCTTTGACACATTCCCCGTTTCCCTTCTTTTTTCTATATCTGATGCATGTGACGGCTATTGGGTGTTTGTTTTTTCTTGTCGTTTTTATAACATCAACTGGATAATGTAATCGCGCTGAAAAAAGGCTTTCCTTTTCGTGCATCGACTTCCAGTAAAATTCCATTATCCATGGTACATATACCTATGGGTGCTGATAAGATACCTTTCACGTTTTCTTCATATATCCGGTATTTCTTTGGTATTATTGTATGCGTTATTGTATTGACAGAAGAAATGACGTCTCGCACAGGTTTACTGCTGATTTCTAGAGAGGCATCCACGTCCATTCTGTCCCTGTTTTTGCAAGCAGCAATAGAAAGATGTGGTCTCAATCTATCCTTCAATAAAGGATCTCCTCGCAGTGTTCTTAGAATGACTCCCGCCGTGCGCGGTCCCGGCTTATGAATAGGCCCGCAGCATCCTCTGAGCTTGGAGTATGAGTCTTCCTAACAGAGGACCCCGAGGAAACCCCGGGATATAGAAATAGGACCTAGTATCTCCGGCTTGCGGGGTGTGACCCCTCCCACAGTTATGGGAGGGGCATACAAATCCTATATCTATTAATACAGTTATGATTTACAAACCAAAGGAGAGAAACAGACAAATGGACACTAACCTACAAACTTTTGAGGCACCATATTATGATTGTCACTTCATCTGACAAGTGTAAAAATGACGTCACAATACTATATTTCCACAAAATGGTAGCAACCTTTTAGAAAAGTGAACATAATAAGTCTTTGCTGACACTAGAACGTACAGTACATGAGACATCAGTACATACACTAGTTTCAGATGAAAGATTAAATAAAATGTATCCCCGTGCTTGAGGTGTATGCTCTTCTTTATATTCCGCCGTGCGCGGTCCCGGCTGAAGAATAGGCCCGCAGCATCCTCTGAGCTTGGAGTATGAGCCATCCTAACAGAGGACCCCGAGGGAACCCCGGGATATAGAAATAGAACCCAGTATCTCCGGCTTGCGGGGTGTGACCCCTCCTAAACGGAGGCTGACCCCGAGGGTCCCGGGATATAGAAATAGGACCCATTCCGTGGTTGTGCGGGATTAATAAATACACAACCCATCTTTCGGATGGGATGTAAACTCAGGTCCACGTGTTGGAAGAAATGCCACGCTTCCTGCACGTTAAAGAACCCTTGTAGCAAGCTCTTTTTGGGGTGGTCCGTAGGTGATCGGCTACAAGGCTAAATTCCCCGCCCTTGACGACTTCACCATACTTTTCCAGTGGCAGTCAGAATTTCCCGTCCCATGGCCATTTCCATACCCCAAAGTGATTATTTATCAACAAACTTGTTCTCGTCTTGATATAGCTGAAATATTGCTGAGTAGACGTTAAACAATATTCAATCAATCAATCAATCTTTGTCTTTTGACAGTTTTTGCAAGACATCTCTGTCCGTTTTTAACTTATTAATAATTGCTAGTGTAGTACAGATGATAAGTGTTTATTATCAGAGGACATATTCCGCATCCATTTATATACCTTTTCATACTATATATGCATTCACTAAATCATGATTTTAAGAAATGGAAAGAAAATTATATTTAACTCTTTACAGTTATCCACGTCTGCTGCTAAAAACAATTCATTCACAAAATCTAACCCTGCAAAAATTTCTACTTTCACTAGATGCTTTAAATCTAACAATGCCTCAGCAGCACTTATTTTTAATAGCAAAAGACGTGGATATCCACAAATTTCTCCGTGTAATGCAAAAAAATGATTTACTTGTTCTCGCCTCATCAAAAAAAATACTGCTAAAGCCATCGTCAATGGCAGAACATTCACCCTATCTTTTGACACTGACATAAATTGAAAAACTAATAATCTTATTTATTTGATTACATGAACAAAACCTAATTGTGGAATTCAATATGTAGGGGAAACCGGTCAGCATCTTTATAAACGGACACAACATCTCTATCGTTTCCGTAGATACAAAAAAAATTCCGAAGTTTAATTTATCAACATCTAAATAAACATAAACACAGCATCAAATTTATAAAGGTTCAACCATTAGAAATTGTTGTAAAGAAGGACGGACAGTCACATAACCAATTTGAAAAATCACGTAGAGATTGTGAACTGTCTTGGATAAAGAAGTTGCAAACGGCGTATCCTCTCGGTTTAAATGATAATATTATGGGCCTAGGTAACATCAAGAACTTCTCATCAATATTATGGATATTGTTTCAAAAAATTACGTAATAAACGACACCACGGTAAACGTATCAATCGTAATAAACGAAAATACCACAGAACTTCAGTTTCAATTTCTGACCTTGTTACTATCTTTAAAAATAATGGCAGACATAATTTGCTTTGTAAATTATGTTCAATTCCTATTGTTAAATTAAATACTTTATTGGAAAAATGCAATACCATACCGTACTACAGTCCAATGTTTGAAGCTGCTGGAATAATCAGCGCATTTTGCTACCACAAATTGTTTCCTAAAATTGATAAACCTGAAGAGCATAAAATATATTTCCTGAAATTACCGTATATCAAAAAAGGGATCGATCTTATTGATGTATCTAATATATTTAGAGACTCAAAATCATCAAACTTATTCCTCCTTATTTTGATAATATGGAACCACCCATTATTTCATATACTTACAAGAAACCTACAAAAGACCTTATTTTTAATTATTCATCTGTTACCAAAAATCCTGAAATTAATCAAAATTCACCCTTGACCTGAAATTGTGCAAGCTCGAAGTTTCGATATGAACCTAGTGGTCATGTTATTACAGGAGACCTCAACATCGTCCAGGACCGAGAGGTAAAAACTTTTCTCCAAAAAGGACCCAAATATCGTCCTCCTTCAAAAATAATTTGGAAGGACTGTCGTGATGTAATTAAAAAAGCCGTCATGTCATTCTGTAAAAAGTGGTGTAAAAGAGAAAATGCGGATAAAAAATCAATAGACACTTTCATTAACAAATGCATGGAAGTTGTTGATATCCGAATAAATCATTTTGAAACACATTATAAGCAACAGAATACCATTCCTGCTATTTCAAAAATCAAACAGAAGTTTAAAGAATTGGAAAAAGAGTATATATTTGTTCCGGCAGATAAAGCAGACAATAATGTGGTCGTTGTTTAACGTAAGTATTACATCGAGGTGCTTTGGAATGAAATGACCAATTCTAGTACATTTCAAGCCACCACGTCAACAGAAACACAAATAATTGATGATCACATGATAGCTACAGCTGAACTTAAAGCAACTTCTAATTATAAAAGCATTCCTACTATGTATTGGCTTCCTAAACTACACAAAAATCCTTTCAAATTCCGTTTTATTTCATCAAGTAAATGTTCAACTACACATATTTCCGTTTTATTGACCAGTGCACTTACTACTATAAAAAATCTCGTCATCAACTTTAGCAACAAATGTTATGAATACAGTGGAATTAACTACTTTTGGAGTGTTTAAAATTCGGTAGAAATTTTTGAAAGACTTCGATCTGTTAATAAAGCATACACCTCCGTCGATAGCTATGATTTTTCTAACCTCTATACTACATTACCACATACACTCATCAAAGAGAAATTTTCGTATTTGATCAAATGGTCCTTCAAAAAATCAGGATGTACGTACATTTGTTGCAATACATTTCAATCGTTTTTCAGTGACGACAAACAGGACAAATATACCAACTGGACTTGTCAGGATATTATAAAAGCATTAAATTTTCTTCTTGATAATATTTTTGTTCGTTTCGGTGATACAGTCTATCAGCAAAAAATAGGAATTCATATGGGTATCAACTGTGCACCTCTCATAGCAGATATATGTCTTTATTGCTACGAGTCACATTCAAAAAGACCCTTCTAAACAGCATTTAGTGGATAAATGTAACAATACATATAGATATTTGGACGATATTTTGGCTTTAAATAATCCTGAATTTTCTAAATTTACAGATGAAATTTATCCTGCAGAACTTACTTTAAATAAATCCAATAGCAGCAGTGATTATACTCCTTTTCTTGACCTTGATATATCAATAAATCAAGGAAAGTTAAACACTAAGGTTTATGATAAAAGGGATGATTTCCCATTCCCTATAGTCAATTTCCCCAATCTTGACGGCGATGTTCCGTTAGCCCCTTCTTACGGGGTCTACATTACAAACTTGTTCGATATGCACGAGTATGTAGTAATGTTTCTGACTTCAACGACCGAAATCTTTGTCTCACTGAAAAACTTATGCATCAAGGGTTTAGATATCATAAATTGATAAAAACATTCTCTAAATTTTATTATAGATACATTGACTTATTAAGAAAATTTGGTTGTACATGCAGGGCTCTTATACGTCAGGGCATTTCACATCCAAACTTCTGGTAATATCATTTACAATGCGCATAAATTCAAAAATTGTCCTTCTCAACTTATTAATCCGTTGAACAAACTTATTCATAAAGGATATAAATACAGCATTGTTGTTAAATCTTTACTTCTAGTTTTTGTTGGCAAAAATATTGATCATCTTCTAAATGCTTTACACCATAACTAAATTTAAACAATTTTTTATAGTGGCAGTATTTGGCATCGCACAATATCATGTTCTTCTTTCATAATTGATGATGTTGTTATACCAAATCTATTTAGAAGTATTTCAATTGAAATTTCATATGTAAGAAGGCTTGATATCATTGTCAACGGAAATTATGTCCTTAGCTAGCTGTCAGTAACTGCGAGCATTTGTCCGGACAGTACCTGTGTGTATTGTCTTCATGTTTTATGCACTTCATTGTAAGGGTAACTAAATACCGAAGTCACTCGTCTTGATGAGTTGGACTTTTTTTCTAGTTTGATTTTTACTGTGAGTCTTTTTATGTATTTATTTTTGGCCATTCACCACACATAGGGGGAGGGTTTGGATCCAAGAAAACGATTTAAATCCCGCTGCAATTTTTGCGCCTGTCCCAAGTCAGGAATATGTTGGTCATTGGCTTGTCCTTGTCTTCTTATAAAATGTTAGTTTCTTGATATTTAGGTTATTGGATGTGGTTTGTTTCCATTGATTTATTCACTTTTTTACCTTTCGGGGCCATTTAGGGCTTACTATATGGTGTGAGGTTCCTCACTGTGTTGAAGACCATATGATGACCCCTAAATGGTTTTTTGTTTTGGGTCGTTTTAACCTGGATATGGGATGTTGTCTCCCACGTGCGTGAGAAATTCCGTCTTTTCCTGGAGTAGAGCCCAGCTGAACAAGGGAAAAAGATAGAATTTTGCAAATGTGTGGAAGATATCTCAGATCTTCACTAAACACGAGTAAAAGAACTTTTTTCTTTCTTTTCCCTTGTTTTGCACTGTTTACGTGAATCTAAAATGAATGAAGTCCCAATGAATGTATGGCGTGATGAAAAGACTAGTGAAGACAACGTCACTTGACACTGTCTTCACCAGAAAATGAACAAAAAAAAAAGAAAAGGCAAACTTTCACTCATTTCAGAAATTCTTGGTTTTCACTCGTCGACTCTTAATTTGTCAGACTGACGTGAGATTGTCCTTCAGTTGATCTGAGCTTATGTTAGAACATATTTATCTTTCCATGTTACACTTCTAATGCCATGTGCAATTTAATCTGCAAAGACCATCAGAATCATATTCACTTGTACATGATAAAGTTGAAATACTTTCAGTATCAGTTGTGGCTTCTCTTAGAGTCTTCTAACTCTAAATTTTCTTCAAGTGATGGTAAAGAACAATTTCCCGTTTGTCAGCATCATCATGTAATTTTAGACTTCAAGGAAAAGCAAAAACTGTATAAAACTTTTATTTTAAACTTTGCTTCAACATAACAAAAACAAACAATACAACTGAGTATTATCTCAAGCTATATCAACATCTGTCTAAAAAATAAACAACTGAGTATAACAATAAAACATAGTACACATGTATCTTACAATGTTTACTATATGTCCTGAAACAAAAGTTGGACGGACAGAAAAATGTAAATGCACCAAAAAAATAAAGCTTTACGCCAGACTTAGTTTAAATCCTCTCACAATGTCTTATAACGTATATGATTTTATCCACTTCAGATCTTTGGCTCAAGAAAGGATTTTATAAACCAGCATTGCTTACTCATCACTTTCACAACCACCACTTTTCAAAGAATCGTCACTTTCTATTCCATCAGAATCGGGTGTTGTTATCCTTTGATTTTAATGAAGACTGTCTTGCTAAAAAGTCCTTGAGTTCCACCGTATATGTTGATGTTTTAGTTTTTCAGATCTGAAAAATGTTATTTATTATTTATAAGAAAGATGGCACGATTGACTTAATATACATGTATACAAATATTTGAGTCATAGTTTAAATCTACAACTTTGTGATTTGCATACAAGGAAATCTGTAATTTTGGAATTTTTAATAACACTCTTACTACAATTTACTGATAGACAACAATGTTGTGGAATTTAATCAAGATTCATAAAAGCATAAAAATTTCTCGAATAGACATTATTTCCACAAACAGAGACTGATCGAAGGACGTCAAAACTTTTTTTTTCATGAATGAAGATATAAAAAGTCAAACAAAGGTCAGAAATATGAAATCAAGGCCTCATTACCTCACATATCTAACACGCATCAAATATCAGTTGCCTTCAAGTCCCTGAGCAATGAAATATAAGTCACAGTGACTTAATTTTATATGAATGCTGACAAAACATTATATATGTTCCCAACGTATGTAAGTTTACATGACTGTAGTACATGTAGTGTACTGAGTTATAGCAAAATTAAATGTAACATTAATAAAGTCGCTGAACCATTAAATATAAGTCACAGCGAACTAATTCAACCTGGATTATTATTTGACAAGAAATTATTGATGTGCTTAGAGAAATAAATATTTTTTTTCTAAAAATGGTAAGAAGTGCCTCGTTATAAAGAAAAATGTGCTAAAATAGGAACAAAACATTTGAATCTTACAATACTTGCGCTTGTTCAAATTAGTTGTACCAAATGGAGTATGCAAATGTATTTCTGAATTACATTTACATTTTATCAGTTTTGAGGACTTTATGTTTACATCTGGAAATTTTTTGGTAACCTCTGAAAGAAAGAATAAAAAGAGTAAACAAATTATAAATATACAAACAATACATGAAATAAGTTAAAAAATATACTACTGGCCTTTGTAACAGATGGAAGTGTTACTTGTTAAACGAAATCAGGTATTGTACAATTTTACAGTGTCCCATAGTAGTGTTGGGAATCAGATAAAAAATCATAATCGATTAATCAAAATAATCGGATGTACCTTCCGGTTCTATTATCGATTAAAATCAGATACCTTTATAGTGCTTATGGAGTTTGGGTTTATCCATGCTTGCCTGTGCTTTTGTGTTGCATAAATTTAAACTTATTTATTGTCATTGTCCAGTTGAATGACCTGTTATATTCCCCATACATAAGACAAACAACTGCGGAATATTTTGAGAACAATTCTAAATAATACGCATAAAATGCTCTGAGAACTCCACTTCTGACAAACAATCTTATTAGCTCACCTGGCCTAAAAGGCCAGGTGAGCTATTGCCATCACTTGGCGTCCGTCCGTCGTAAACTTTTTCAAAAATCTCCTCCTCTGAAACCGCTGAACCAAATTAAACCAAACTTGGCCTGAATCATTACCAGGGTATGTAGATTGAAAATTGTGTTCGATTAGTCCGAGGACCAAACAACATGGCTGCCGTTACTAAAAATAGCACATATGGGTAAATTGCAGTTTTTGGAAAGTAACTCAAAACCGTTAAAGATATCAAAAAATCTGACAGGTGTCAAAGTGATCAGCATGGTAAGACCTACCCGCTCTGCAATTTTGAAGAAAATCTGATTACCAGTTTTGGAGTTATTGCCCTTTTCCGGAAATTTTTCAAAATTTTAATGTTTTTTATTTTTTATCAAAGAAACTATAGCAGATAGAGGTCAACTTCAAATTGCATAAATGTTCAGCATATCAAGATCTACCCACCGTGAAATTTTGGAGAAAATCCAAAAACCCTTGTAGGAGTTATTGCCCTTTTTTCACAGAATTTTCAAAATTTTCATATTTTTCGTCTTATTTCCAAAACTATAGAAGATGAAGGTTAAGTGTTGATGGATAAAATGTTTGCCATGCTGTGGTGATTTCAAAAGTGGTGTTGAAAATCGTATGTTGACCGCCATTTTCAAAATGGCCGCCAAAAAAATGCGGGAAAATTCAACATTGTTCGATTTCAATAAAATTTTGTTTCCAAATAGATATTGATGCGACTTCAAAACCGATGTTGAAAATTGTTTGTTGACCGCCATTTACAAACTGGCTGCCAAGAAAGGCGGGAAAATTCAACGTTGTCCGATTTCAATACCTATTTGTTTTCCAAATAGGTATTGATGTTGTAACTTCAAAACCGATGTTAAAAATTGTTCGTTGAATGCCATTTTCAAAAAGGCGGGAAAATTCAACATTGTCCGATTTCAATGAAATGTGGTTTCCAAATAGATATTGATGTAGCAATGTGTTTCTTCACAATATAAGAAATAAATTTAAACTAGATATTAAAGAGGAACCCCTGCCAATTTTTTTTTTCTAAAGGGGAATGTTTAGATTTCAGCAATATGTATTTTCTGAATTAAAAGGGGAACCCCTGCCCAAATATTTTTTTAAATGATGGTCTGAAATGGGTTGTACAATGTAATGGATAGTGGGGATTAAAATTACTGTTTACATAGTTTAACATTGGACCCTATAGGGAAAGCACGTTCAAAGATTTTCTCATTTGAAACTTCTAGAAAATGATTCACTTTAACATTGGCTTAATTTTGGCTGCATTTTATGCCAGTCATGGACCAGGTGAGCTATACAGGCTCTTGAGAGCCTCTAGTTACTATTCTTCACACTTTGACAATAATTAAGTATCTTTCTACCTCTATACAGCACTTTTGAATGATACCAATGAAGAATAGGGATAGATAAAAGTAAAAAAAAGCTTATTCGTTACGCAAACAAGAGGTCCATTGTACGAAATATATGTTTTATGCTTTTTTATCTGGCGTTCGTAGTCAGTTTTATATGAAATACTGACCATTACTATAGTTATAATGGTTACTCAGAATATTTATAAGATATTTATTGATGTGTAAATTGGGTCGACTCAACGAAAATCTTTATTTTCCGTTTGCGAGTTTGTACCTTACATTTTTGTTCCTTTACTTCCATTGGCAGATCCAAAAGGGAGAGAGTCCAGAAGTTGAAACACCCATTTTTAGAAACTCGTGTATTACTGAATGAATATCGTGATGTCTTATAAAAAAATACCATAAAAATATTCTCGCCTCGCTGCGCTCGACAAAATTTCACTTCACTTCCAATTTGGAACCCGGGAACACCCTGGCTCCGCGCATGACTTTCCAATTGTAGATAAAGTTTTTGAACTGTTTTTATATTACAGATTCTGGTGAAAAAATGGAAAGAGGAGACTGATTACACAGGCCGAAAATTAATTAGTGTTCAACAGAAGAAATGGAACTCTTCATTGAACGAAACCAAAAGGGGTCTACTCAGATTGTTTTTCGTAGTAACAAATTCAAAAAAAGTTGTTTCTAATTAGAAAATTGAATGATTTTTTTAAATCGTGTATTTCATTAAGGTATAGAAGAAATAATGTAAATGTTCGTCGTTTGATTGTAAAGTTTGTAATTAGTGCGTAAATTGTGGTTTAAGTGAAATGAATTGGGTGTCTATAATTTTGGATGAATTAAATATACATCTCCGGATTATCTCCACAATTGGCATGATTCATCAAGAATTGATGAATACGTGTGCAAAATTTTATGTCCGCCCTTCATCGCAATTTTCCAGAATAAAACTCCAAAGTTAGTGGATTCTGCTGCAATACTGGCTCTATTTTTAGAAATGAAATCGAATTTAGTTACATACGTCATGATTATAACTGGAACAGTAAACATTCGATAACGGTTCCAAATAAATATTTAGATACAGACATCTAGAAACATTCCCATTAATTTCGTATACTTTTATCTTAATGGGGTACATTGATCCCTGTGAGTGCTTCGGCAGTGTTTGAAAATACCATTTACCGCCAAATAATGAACGCAATAGAAAATGCCACCCTCTCTTTTATCTTGGTAACGGGATATCATTTTAGATCTTGGAAATATACATCTTTGAAATCAATTATTTCATATTTCCCCTTCAAGATTAATCCTTTGGCTATCTTTTAATACAGAAACTGTGTCCGCCCAAGTTTTTTTTGCCTTTTAATAATATTTTAATATCGCCAGGTTAATTTTTTATGTGGTTGCAGTGAAGACATTTGACATCAACTAAATCAATGCAATTTAAAGTGCAATATCAGACCAATTGTTAACATTTATTTTGTTAT
>MJUU01042090.1:0-11458 GCA_002080025.1 Modiolus philippinarum | reverse complement strand
CAATTGGCTCAGTAGGTTCAGAGGAGTAGACATTTGAATGCATTTCCCATAGAGTCCCTTTATTAAACTATGTTTACACGCTGGCGGCCACCTTGGATGAGGTAAGAACGTAAAAATAACAAACTTTAAAGGGGACCACCCAAGGACTATTGTGACCAATTTTGGTTCAATTTGGTTTGGTAGTTTCAGAGTAGAAGATCTTTGGATGCATTTCCCATAGGGTCCCTATGTTAAACTATGTTCCCTGCTGGCGGCCATCTTGGAATGAGGTAAGAAAATCACAAACTTTGAAGGAATACATCTAAAGACTATTGTAACCATGGTTGGTTCCAATTGGCTCAGTGGGTTCAGAGGAGAAGACATTTGAATGCAGTTCCCATAGGGTCCCTATGTAAAACTGTGCTCCACGCTGGCAACCATCTTGGATGATGTACAAATGCAAAAATCACAAACTTTAAAGGGGACCACCCAAGGGCTATTGTGACAAAATTTGGTCCCCATTGGCTCAGTGGTTTCAGATCTAGAGGAGAAGATCTTTGAATGCATTTCCCATAGGGTCCTATGTTAAACTATCTTCCCCGCTGGTGGCCATCTTGGATGAGATGCAAACCTGCTGGACATATGTAGAAATTGTAGTTCTGGAAAACCTCAACATTTTTGCAACTCACATTTAACCTTTATCTCAAAGAGTTTTTGAAATGAGAGTAAAAACGTTCAAAAATTGTGAAAATTCAAAGAAAAAGCAGCAATAACTCCTATGTGGGTTGTCAGATTTTCTTCAAAATTGCAGGACATGTAGATCTTACTATGCTGACCATTTTTGTTATACAAACTTCACTTCCATCTTCTATCAATTTCAATATAAAAGACCAGAAGTAACGAAAAACTGAAAATTTTACGGAAAAGGGGCAATAACTCCAAGACGGGTACACAGATGTTCTCCAAAATTGCAGGGCAGGTAGATCTCATCATGCTGATCATTTTAATCCATGTCAGAATTTTGATATCTGTAATGCTTTTCGAGTAATTTACAAAATAACAGCAAAAAATGATGTTTTCTTACCAATGGGGTCAAATGTTTAGCTATGTTCTTCATTAGCACCCGTTTTTTTTTTGTCTGATCCTATTGAAATGAATAATTTTTGCAAAGGAATTTCTATACATTTAGTTAAATTTACTTGATTAGTTTCAGAGATGATATGATTATAAGGATGGTTATCTCATTCCTGGCTCCAATGTTAAACAATGTTCTGCACTGGAGGCCATCTTTATTGTCGGATCCAAATGAAATGAGCTATTTTGTAAAATACCTTCCATACATCCTTACTGTAAAGATTGGTTGAATTTGCTTCAGTAGCTTCAAAGGAGATAGCAAATATATGCTTTTCCCATAGGGTCCCATGTTTGAAAACTATGTTCTATGCTGGCCACCATGTTTTTTTGCAGATAGGAAAATTTTCGGCACTCTACATAAAGGAACTTCCATTCATCACTCCTCTGAATTTCAGTTCAATTTGCTTGAGTTGGCTTCAGGAATAGATAGCAAATATATGCTTTTCCCATAGCTATATATAGGGTCCCATGTTAAACTATGTTCTGCGCTGGCGGCCATGTTTTTTAGCGGATCAGAAACATTTCACTAATCTAAGGTAAAGGACCTTCCATACATCATTCCTGTAAAGTTTGATTCAATTTGCTGTGGTAGCTTCAGAGGCGATAGCAAATATATGCTTCTCCCATAGGGTCCCATGTTAAACTATGTTCTGCGCTGTGGCAGAAAAAATTTCCGTAATCTAAATAGTAAAGGACCTTCCATACATCATTCCTCTAACCTTTGATTCAATTTGTTTCAGTTGGTCAATATATGCTTTTTCCCATAGGGTCCAATCATAAACTATGCCCTGCGCTGGCAGTCATGTTTTTATGTGGATTGAAAAAATTTCGGCAAACCAAGTAAAGGACCTTCCATACATCATTCCTGTAAAGTTTGGTTCAATTTGCTTCCGTAGCTTCAGAGGAGATAGCAAATATATGCTTTTCCTAAAGGGTCCCCGCCATGTTAAAGTATGTTCTGCACTAGCAGCCATGTTTTTTGGCGGATCGGTAAATTTTCGGCAATCTAAGTAAAGGACCTTCCATAAATCATTCCTATTAAGTTTGGTTCAGTTTTGTTCAGTTGTTTCAGAAGAGATAGCCAAAATTTGCATTTTCCCATAGGGTCCCATATTAAACTTTGTTCGGCCCTGGCGGCCATGTTTTTTGGCTGATCAGAAAAATTTCGGCAATCCTTGTGAAGGACCTACCATACATCATTCCTGTAAAGTTTGGTTAAAAAGTGGAAAATGTATGTCAAAGTTACCTGCAAGTAAATCATTCAGAAATGTGTGCATGTCTAATACCAGTACATTGACTGAGATCTGAACTTGGATATAAACTTGGAAGCAAGTCATCCCAGCAGAAAATGTATGTCAAAGTGACTTAACTTTGCCAGGATGCTGACCTATCATCAAAGATGCATGCATTAAACAGTTACACAATTTTTTTTATGTAAAGTTACAAAGATATAAACTTGGCTTTGAACTTGAATAAAGACAATGAAGCAGGAAACAGGTAAAAGAGACCTAATTTTCTAGGAGATTGTGAGTCATCACAAGATGCATGCTGCTGCATGCAAAGCTTGATTACCTTTCCCTGCATAGTTACTTATATATATACACTTTAACGGGAACACAGTTCTAAGCTAGGGGAATCTGATTATCTAAATAAAGGGCTACGCCGAGCGCAGCATGATACGACCGCAGGATGTCGATCACTGAAACTTCAACAAAAGTAGTTCAAAGTGAATGTGGACACAGTAAAGAGCTTGACACAATAATTAGATGGACACAAAAAGAAGCTTGACACAGTTATTAGCTGGAAACAAACTACGGAAAAAATCAACCCTTTTGATCACTTATTGATAAAACAAAAACTGTAAGAGCTATGATATATAAATATGTTACTATCAACTAACACTTTATATCCATAGAAATAAAAAAAAAAAAAATCCATCGAAATCTGATGAAAAATAAAGATTTGACATATTTAGAAAAATTGCAATTTTGGCCCCTTTGACCCTTTGTAGCTCGGAAAAGGTACAAACTATGCCAAATCCCTTGGCATACTACTGAAAGCTTAGATCAAGAGGAATCCAAAGAAAAAAATCCCATCAAAATCCGATGAAAAATAAAGATTTGACATATTTAGAAAAATTGCATTTTTTGCCCCTTTGACCCCTTGTAGCTCGGAAACGGTATATGCCGCGCAAAATCCATTGAATATTTCTGAAAGCTTAGATCAAGAGGAATCCAAAGAAAAAAATCCCATCGAAATCCGATGAAAAATAAAGATCTGACATATTTAGAAAAATTGCAATTTTGGCCCCTTTGACCCCTTGTATCTCGGAAACGGTGAGAGCTATGCCAAATCCGTTTACATAACTCTGAAAGCTTAGATCAAGGGGAATCCAAAGAAAAAAATCCCATTGAAATCTGATGAAAAATAGAAATTCTACATAATCTGCAAATTCGCAATTTTGGCCCCTTCGGCCCCTCATAGCTGGGAAAGGAAACAAGTTATCAAAAATCTAATAGCTGAGTGCCATATTAATTTTTCACAAGGAATCCATTGAAAAAAACTGCATCAAAATCGGACTTAAAATAAATAAGAGCTGTCAGAAGACAACATAGCTCGCCGGGGATTCCAGTAACCTCAATGCACAATAAATTCGAAAGAAAGCTTTTTTCACAAGAAAGTCACATATGAAATCTAAACACCCTATCACAAAACAACTTAATTCTAGAAGCAAAATTAAAGTTTTTAAAAAATTGCCCTTAGGGCAAGGTCAAGGTCAAAATGTCTATAAATATGGTACCAGTAGAAAGCTCTCATCAAAAGAACGTCACATAACAAATATGAACACCCTACCACTAAACATCTTAATTCTAGAAGCAAAGTTAAAGTTTTTAAAAAATTGCCCTCAGGCCAAGGTCAAGGTCAACATGTCTAAAAGTATGGTCAGAAGAAAGCTGTCATCATAAGGAAGTTACATACCAAATAATGAACACCCTACCACTAAAAGCCTACCTTCTAGAGGCAAGGTTAAAGTTTTTCAAAAATTGCCCTCAGGGCAAGGTCAAGGTCAAAATGTCTACAAATATGGTACCGCTAGAAAGCTCTCATCATAAGCAAGTCACATACCAAATATGAACACCCTACCACTAAAAGCCTGCCTTCTAAAGGCAAGGTTAAAGTTTTTTATATATTGCCCTAGGGGCAAGGTCAAGGTCAAAATGTCTACAAATATGGTGCCAAAAGAAAGCTCTCATTGCAAGGAAGCTACACACTAAATATCTACATCCCAACTCTTAAGGTCTCCATTTCACAAGCAAGGTTAAAGTTTTTGCTGGAGACGCCGCCGCCGCCGCCGCCGACGCCGGGGGTATGACAATAGCTCTCCGGACATTTGTCCCGGCTAGCTAAAAAATAATTTTTTTGAGATTAGCCCCTGTTGGGCCCCATTCATCTCATGAGCGGTACATGCTACGTGAAATCCGTTGGCATACTCCAGATCGGAAATTTCCTCATGAGCACACTGAAACAAACCCCATCAAAATCCAATAAATAATAAAGATTCTACAGTCAAATATGTGAAAACACCCAATTTAACCCTTTTTTGGCCCCTAACTCTGAAATGGGCGGGGCCAAAAACTAAAGGAAAAAAACATTTCTCAAGAATGTTCAAAGAAACATCATACTAAGATTTGAAAACAATCCGTCCACTAGAACCAAAGTTATGCTGTCCACAGACAAGAAAATACCTAATTTAACCCCTTTTTGGCCCCTTTTTTGCCTCTTTTTCAAAAACGGGTTGGGCAGGGAACGCGAAATTATTACCCGGGCTTAAGCTTGTGCCAACAAACATCATGCTAAAATTTGGTAACTGAATCCATTCACTAGAACCAAAGTTATGCTGTCCGCAGACGCAGACGCTGACGCCAGCGCCATACCATAACACGACCGCAAAATTTTTGCGGTCGTATAAAAATTAAATAAGAATTTAATTACTCATCACCAATATTCAAAGAATTATAAGGATTAAACACCATTTGAAGCGAATTTATTGGAGTATAAACAGGACCAATTCACTCACAAACGTATCATTCAAGTCCTTTGGACTTTTACATGTTTTATTTGTTTGTGAGTTGTTTGGGCACGTTTATACTCCATTAAATTCCTGTAAAACGGTCTTTAATGCAATAATAATTTTCCTTCCTAATTGAGTAAAAAATATAGCAAGTGAACACCAAGCTTTTGGTTTGTTTATTTTTTGTTTGTTTTTATTGTTTTCAGGGGTTTTCTTTTCTATTTTATTTTTTTTTTGTTATTTTTCTTTTCTTTTTTTCTTTGTACATTGTGTATTGCCTACAAAGAGGCTAATTTATAACCCATTTCAATATCTCACAAGTCTATAAAAAGATTCTTAGTAACGCATAATCTACCATTTTAATAATTACATGCTATTGGGGTGGCATTTTTCAGTCAGAAAAAAGAAGTTAAAAGCCCTAGATTAAACAAAACAAATAATAACATTCATCATGTTCATGCAATAATTATTACATTTCATGCATATATATTCATTTGAATTCTGTCAATTTGATAGGTGAACACTGATCACGTGGCATATCAATGTGAAGTTGCAATTCCCATGAAACACATTTGACTACATGTTCACGTGGCAGATTAATTTGTAAAAATAAAATCCCAATGTACATGATCTTAACTAATCGATCAAATTGATAATCGATCACGTATCAATAAAAAACAAACGGTAATCGATTGATTAGTTCCACTTATCGAACATTTATCGATCAAACTCTGTGAAGAGTTTAATCGATGATTTTGATTAGAAATTTGTGATCGATAAGTGATCACTAAAATTTTCCCTTAACTTCAGACAGTGTTTAGTACCATCAGTAACAGTTATGTTGATTGGTTAGTCAAAATATAACAAAACAATTCAGATGTCTTATGTTAATGCGGTGTTATCGAAAAGCTGACCATTAATCAATCAGAAATCGATCACAATTTTCTAATCAAAATCATCGGTCAAACTCCTCAGAGAGTTTGATCGATAAATGTTCGACTAGTCGAACTAATCAATTGATTACCGTTCGATTTCTATTGATAAGTGTTCGATTATCAATTTGATCGATTAGTTAAGTCTGGCATGATGTACTTTGCTGAAAATGAATTGTGTTTTTGTATATTTTGATAAAATTTAATTATAAGAATTGAATGCATTATTTTGAAGTTTCATAGGGATTATGAAAGTGTTGACCAGGCACACATTTTCAACATGAAGCGCTACCGTGCTTCATTAAAAATGTGCAGCAGTCAACACTTTCATACCCCAATGAAACTTCAAAATAATGCATTCAATTCTTAATTAAAATTCAGTTGGTGAATCTCGTATTATCCAAAACTGGCAAAAGATCTTGCATGTACTTTTGATCATATGCCATGATGGATGAATTTGTATTGAAGAAAAAAAAGGCAGCCTATGATTTAGTTTTAATACACAATTAATAATCGAATGCACAAGGGTCACGAAAGAATGTAACAGGCAACCAATTCCCACATGAAGCACTTCTCAGCTCCATTAAATGTCCACACTTCATATCCTTACAAACATTAATTCAAAATAACACGTTTAATTCTCAAGTATAAGTGTGAATTGCTCAAAGAGAATTACAATTTTGTAACATATGTTAGTTGATCATGAAATTTAATGTCCTTTCTTATCATGTGTTGCGATCTACATTTTTCTTTAGGCTATTATATATAAAAATATAATTAACTAACATATTGTTCATCTGTACATGTATTAGTTTCTTTATGCAAATCAAACAAGGGTATGAGTGTGTACATTACATTTGTATCAGTTACCTACATTTATATCCCTAATAATGATAGGCATTGAGATTGTGCCACCCTGAAGCACTTCTGTGCATCCTGAGGCATAGCCAAAGGCTGTACAGTGGTGCTGAATTGTACATGGTACAATCTCAATGCCTACTGCAGGTATAGAAAAGTAGGTAATAGATGAATCCCTGGCTTTGTCTTTTACTGCACCAAAAACGCATGTCATCTCTACAAAATTTTAACATCATCTGTGTTGTCCATTAAAAAAGTATGAAAATTATGCAGAAATGATCATGACCAATTTTCCAGATAGAGTATGGTAAGTAACCTTAGGTACATTTTTTTGTACCAACCTTAGACTTTGATGTATTTAGATTTGATTTCGGTTAAGTACATGTAATTTCTTATGATTATTAAAGTTTTGGTGTCAGATATTACTTACTAACATCAAAGAATATGTGACAATAACACAAATGAATGGCAATAGCAATGCTCTTAAAAATGAAACGAATGAATTGGTTTTGTACCAATGGCCTAATAACCAATCAAAAGCCAGCATTCATCACAAATTGGGGATCAGTAAATACACATCTTTTTCATTCACCTAGTACATTTCAAGCTTTTGATGGACCAATTTAGTAAAACTTCCTACTTTCATAAAAACAATTTACAAACTTAATCATTTTTTAATTTGAATTATTATATCATACTCATTGTGTCATAATTATATAAACAGACCACAAATATTAAATAAATCTTTCAAAATGTTTGTATTTATACTGATTATTGATATAATTGGTTTATTTATGTATGATATTATGTTTGTATTATCATGTCAATTGTGTATGTTTATTTCTGTGTTCTATCTTTTATGGCAATGATTTGCATATGCATATTGCATGTTGTCCAATCTATTTGTATATGACAATAAAATTTTTTGAATTAATGAAAATATGTCCCCTTTGAAGTCCACAAAAAGGAACTTGCATCTGCATGCATACACATGTTGAGTCCATCCATAGCGTAAAATTTCATAAAAATCCTTTAAGTGGTTTTACATGTTTTAGGCAAGTTGCACTTTCTAGGTGATATCTTTGCAGAAGATAAATGTACATACTATTTTTGAGAGAATTTCAAAATAAAGTAAAGAGATTGAAATATTGCTTATATTCTCCATGTACTCTCTAACCATTTATAACGGTAGGGAAAATTGGTCTAAGTTTAACCAGTTACAAAAATAGCAACATGTACACTGAAATGTAAAGTTGCTACTAGTATATGTACATCTTGGTGCTCAGTACAATTTCCGTTCAAGTTTCTCCAGCTATATCTGTATAAACTGGAGAGAAACCATACGCGTGTATTCCAGTATAACCAATTATCACATTTTGGGGAAGTTTGACCAGTATATTCAAAATTCAAATTCTTTATTGGCCTAATCACAGGGCCCTTTCGGGCATACATGGCATAACAAACAATGACAAACTCATATATACTTTCAAGCACAGACACATTCATCCACCCATACATACACACACACTCATATGGGCAATATCTGGGCAAGTTTTACCTGATGTTTTATGGAGGCAATATACATGTATATATTTGAAATGATTGCATAAAATGCACTTTTCAAATGACAAAAGAATTGTTAAATGCAATAAATAGCTTGTTCAACCACAAGAAATACCATCTACATGCGGAATATTAAATCAACAACTGGTCTAAATTCCCTACATCACATTCTACTGAAGTTCTGTACATTTTGGCCATATATGTCTTGTTAGAGGGTGGCACAGGGCTATTTTCATGCAGAGCTAGCCGCCATGTTTGCTATTATTTATTTCACATGTTGCTGTGTTGGAGCGTCCTTATTTGCCGTGTTTCGTGCAAACCGAAAAAAGGGCTTCGTGCAAGCCTGAGTTTCTAATTTTTCGTTCCTTGAGTTGTGACATTTTAATTCTCATACACCCATGCAGGGTACCCCTCTGTGTGACCCTCTTGCTATTGTTCAAGTATCGCTTTGTTTCACACAGGTAGATTCTGGTACACTCATGACATCACCAATCGGGATAGACTTTTAGAATAGAATTCATAATCATTTTACCATTTATTAATATGACTTGGAATAATTTGTTTTTTTATATATCTTTGAGTTTATGGTCTCCCAAATGTTTAGATTTTATCTGCAATGAAGAGACATAAGTTGTCGAAATGCACATATGCAGAATTTAAATTCTTCTGTAAATGTTGATTTACAGTGTGAGACAATCCATGTAAAATCGATGCAAGCAACCTCGTCTCACATGGATAAATGACCAACCAAGTGCTCCTTTTTTGTGATACAATAATCGTAACCATGACAAAACGTCATAAAACACCTGACGTCACAATGTAAGGTACACTCAAATGGTGAGGACGTTACTTGCACAGTATAGGCTTCAAGATGTTCGTTGTCGTATTTGACGGAAGAAATAGCTACTTGCATTTGATCAAAATCAAAGATCTGGGTATCTTTTACTCATGTAAGAAATTCTTCGTCTTATTCTCTCGTGTCGCTGTGCTCCACTCGAGATAAGACAGAATTTCTAACATTCATGAAAGATACCCCGATCTTTGATCTGCTCGCATGTAAGAAGCTATTATTCACAGTAACTTCGGTATTTAGTCATTTATTGACAAAGTTTCAATGGAACTTCACTAGATTCCAACGGAAATTCAACCAGTCTCCCCTAATTAATAATTATAGATGTGTTGCAATCTTTACATTTTTGTATAAACATGGCCGTGACGCGCAGAAATATACAATCAGGGATGATGCTACTATATAATTTAGGGCCGCCCAGCGGCCTCATTCCCCTCTTGGCGGCCCCATTCCCCAAACAAGAAAATTCCCAATCGCGGCAACGATGTCTACAAAATCCGGATTTTTTTCATTTCCGTCTCCAGTGAATCTTTCGTTCCGATCCGTGTCGGCTTTTGTTAGAACCGGAAATTACTCAAAACATCACAGTAACGTCCAGAAGTAACTAAATAATGCAATTTACGCTATTTACGACCACCCTAAAGATGAACAAAATGTATGAGATCGCAAATGTCCATAAGGGAACATCTTGAAAGTCAGAACGCGTAAAGTGAATTGAAATCGTGTTGTTATCGTTCATTGTCGTGTCTAAAATTCGATACTTTCATCCATGACTTTTGAAATACGTGGTAACGTGCAAATGCTCTCATTGCCAAAGGTACGGTTTGCATTGAAATAAATATTGAATAGTTATGATTTGAAATAAAAAGTTTCTGAAACTGGGACTTTTAACTGGTTGAGAATTTGGAACTGCATTTCATAACGGGGTGCTTTCATTTCTACTAGTTAAAACGAAATGTGGAAATGACTTACTGTATGATTAATGAATGAATGCATAGTCATTTCATGGGATGAGGTATATAAATCATTGGGTATAAAGGGTTTGATTTTGGTGATAAGTTTGAAAAAAATGTTTAAATGTCTTAATGGCTTTTGTGTAATGATACTTTCCATTCTTCAAACTGTAGTTGTGTGTACTTACATATATTCCTGGTTTATACAAATGTGTGTTGCATTATTTGATATATTTTCATTTTTCCCAATTTAAGATGTCGCGATGCAAAATTCCCAATTTATTGGACGGGGGACCCATTTGAAAAGAGCTAAAATCATCCCTGACAATATATGTACATTGTCGGAAAATATAAAATTTATTTGACGAGCTTTAGAAACAGGTTGAAATGCGAGGTTTACCGAGCATTTCTCGCCTGTTTCGCAGCGAGTACAAATAAATTTTATATTTCCGACAATGTACGTATATTGTTTTTATCCTGCAATCATTTAAACCCTATTCAAAAATGCCTATTCAAAAATGCATTTTCTCTGTGAAGCGGGACCAGGAAGACAGTAAACAACTTCGGCCATTTTGGTATAATCCATGACGTCATAAGAGAATTTACACTGTGACGTCAAAGTATTCGAGGCTTTCAAACCATTCGCTTATCTTTTCTTCGTTCAAAATCGCGGACCGGTTACCAGTCTACCCAACGAATACGAAAAAAAATATTCGTAGGGTCGTATGCGTCTAGTAAATACCACCATTGCAGGATAAATGCCTTTAATTTGTATCTTGTATATTGTCATGGATTTTTGAGGTGGGACTTGACAATGTAGTTTGATGCATTTCGGTCAATATTCATAACTTTAATCGAAGAGCGCAAACAGGAAAAGAAACAATTTTTAAAGTTTTTCTTTCCAAAATCCCTTTTTTCGCATCTTTACCTGTTCTACGAATCGAATTGCCACCCTGTTCTCCATCACAAAAAATTTGGAAATGCGGATTGTTTACTTTTGATAGCTAATCTCTGAACCAAGTCCGGAAAAACTACGCTTCAAACTCGACATCTTATTAACAAAACAACAATGGTTTTCTAAACGAGCCTCTTTAAATCAACAATCTATATGGAGAAC
>MJUU01042088.1:0-26360 GCA_002080025.1 Modiolus philippinarum | reverse complement strand
AGACTATCTGTTGTTAATCTCAAGCTTAAGGTCAACGAAAGAGATCAATATTGAAGTATCTGTATTATCCTTAATTTTGAGTTCTTTTGGATAAATTGGATGAAGATTTGTTATTTTGTTAATCCCCAAAGCGGTTGTTGTTTAGTGACTTAATATCATTTATGTAACGAAAGCTAAAATAACAGGTTTGGGATAGTTTTATTTTATCTTTATTTGAAGAGGCCCCTCGATGAATTCAGTCTCATAAGAGTTTAGCAACAGGTCGGCTAGAAAAAGGTGCAAAGTTTGTATCTTTTTGTCCTTATTTAGCTGGACTTTCCACATCCTTTCATTTTTTCTATAGGGATAACCCTTTATAGAATTTCTATGAAAGTATACAATTTAACAAACTTTAAAAAATCGTTAACTAGAAGAGATAACGTCGTTAATAATGAGGACCGGACCAGAATGCATAGGGTAATATGTTAATTTACATTTTCTTTGTTCTTATTCAATTTATTCTACATTTATTGCATTAGACCATGCCTTTCAACCAGGCGCAAATTCACAGAGAGGCATGAAAGGCGTTAGGGGCGTGCAAAAAGACGAGGATATTTCTGATTTAAATCAGTTGTATTGTTATATAAATCTTTTAACATCCATAAACGCAATATAAGGATTCGGTTCAAAACTTTGAAAATACTTTCCATAGGCTTGCATTTTCCAGCGTTTCTAAGCCTCGTCCTTATATTCCGTTTATGGCCAGTCATTGTAACGGTATTGTCTATTCATTACTCCATATTCAAAATGGGAGTAATAATAAAATTACCGAAAAGAGCTGTACAGAGCTGAAGCCCATGACAAACATCTCTTTGCATTGCGGTTGTGCCCAGTACCAACTCAACAGCCATTGCTATTGAAAGGTCGTAGACAGTTAAAAGAAATAATCATCAACAGTAATAAGTAAATGAGTCTTGAATCAGAGTTCGTACAGAGACTTCAATTTTCTTTCACAAGGGACTGATATCTATTAAATAACATATCAATGATCGCATGAGAAGGATTTTCTTCCCTTTTGTCGTAAAGCTTAGTACTGAGATGATCAAATTCGAGATATAAGCCCCCAAAAAGATGTACATCTAGTAGTTTCTGTCGTTTCTTTTATTTCTAGTTCTAACGGATATTTTAATGAAATCCATTCAGCAATGGATGCATTATTGATCGAATGAAAATAATCTAAAAATGAGGTTGAAGGGTCTTGCATCTTTTATATTATAATCTTTTAAGAGTCCCAGAATAAATTTAGGATCGTAATAAAATATAAAAACAAGTCTGCAAGTAGAGTAAACTATAAGTTTTAAGCATTGAATTGTTATTCATAATCTGAAAAATTAATCTACAACTATTTATCGTTCATCAACCTTATAAGTATTTCTTTGTCACTCGACAAAAGAAATGATTTTGTTAAAATGTACTTATAAAAAATAAGGCAAGGTAGCCATTCCATCTCCATCATTGTGCCGTCGATCGGACATGTAACATATTTAAAAAAGTTTTTTTTTAATTGTTGTGCAAAATGTTATATACTGAGTGCCAATTAAAATGCAAAACTTAAACTTTTAGAATTTTTTTCGCACAAATGATAATTTTCAACAAGTGTAACTGCCAATTTACTTGTAATGACAGAGACTTTTAAAAAACTATTTTCCGCATGACTCATTTTTGAAACCATTTTCCTGCAATATATGGCATGAAATGCACAAAAGTGGGCTTTGGCTTGAATTTATGCATGATTGGTTTTCTTTATTGTCCATTACAAAGCTTAACCCGTGAAACTTCTTCCCCGGTTTTCATTTAATCCATGAATGATAGGGATTTAAACATTGCCTGGGTTATTTCTCAAAATGCCTTGTTTTCCCATTAACATACATTACTTTAAAATGTATTTTCTGTCATCCACGATGAATAAATTTGAAATTTTGTCAGCTTATTTTGGAACCCTTTAGGAACATTTGTGCAAATTTTCAAATCTTTTTTATGTTTAGAATTGAAATACTAAAAAATCGGGTATTTTTACCGTAAAATCTAAACAATTCCATTTTTGACAAATTTCAATTCGAAACAACCTCTCAGCATTTTTTCATAAATTTTTTGTCAGTGTGATTGAAATGCTCAGACAATTTGGAAATTTTTATTTTGACCACTTAATCAAACGTTGATGCTGTGGAAACTTTTCAGGAGTGGACTAATGTCACTTGGCTTAATAATTTTGCAAGGAATTTTACAAGATTTCTAAAACATAAATATCAGGTGTTGCGTTTTCATTGGTACTCAGTATATGACCGATTAAAGTTCAAAATCATCATCTTTATGACCCTGAAGAGCATCAAATTGTTTATATAACAGGTGGAATTAACATAAAGTGATTTCTTGAAATTTGGGGGCTAACTAGTAATGGTTGGTCTGAAAACGTCCAAGTGAAATAAATTATTTCCAAGAGTTCGATTTGAAAAAAAAAACTTATCATTTTCATTTTGGTAAATTTCCTAAAACTTTCAAAGAAGTTTTTTCAAGAAGTCTGCATAGAGATCAGGCCTTCTTGGATATGGTTGAGTAAAAAAAGTGTCGTTTTCAATAAGTAAAAATCAAAATTCTTGATTTTGTAATTTCCTGAAATTTTAATGGACCATTTCTTTTTTTTAATTTTATCTATAAAACATACAGTTTTTAAAAATTGGATTGTAAAAATCTTTGGTTTTACTTGCAGAGTGAGGTTAAAGCAGTCGTTTCTGACAGTCCCGTCTAGGTTTATTTATTTGTTTTTTGTCATGGACCTTTTCCAAGTTAATGTGTTATGATACAGCTACTTAAATTTTCCTTGATCTTATTTTGTATTATAATGCGTAGCAAATGAAAAGCTAAGTGTTATTATTTTTCCCGATTTTGTTGAACTGAGAACTTATTCTGTCCAAGGACCTTTATTGAACACGTTCTGATGTGTTTGAAGTCTTGCTGTACTGCAAATCGGGAAAAAACAAAACCACTGAACAGGATTGTCAAGATCAAAAGTCCAAGTGGGCAAAAAGACAAATCAGGTGGAAAACACCGAAAAAATTTGCGACGGCAATGGTCATCATAAACAACCAGCATTTCAAAAGAAATGGTGGGTTAAAACGGTTTACAAACCTCCTCTTCCTTTAGGGTTTTCCGGTAGAAACTCAACAGCAATTGCTTTTGAAAGGTAGATTGTTAAAAGAAATGATCATCCCAGTATCAAGTTAAAATCAGAATTTAGACCGAAACTTCAAAATGTTTTACAAGGGAGTTATATCCATTGAAGAACGTTTTAAGAACGCAAAATGGCGTTTTCAACTTTTTATATAGATTTTCTTGTAGACATGTAACAAAATAACAAATAATGCATCTTTATTGCTCCCGATTTACCCTATTATAAGTCTAACATAATTCCTCTTCATTTCAATTCCTATTCGGTTAACAGTAGATCAAGATTGAATTTTAGGCAGACTTTCTAGAGAATTTTTATGATTTTTTTTTCGGAATACATATCTCGCGAAGTTTATGTTCAATCAATACATGTCTGACAAAAATATCGACAATAATGTCAATTTATCTACAACTGGTAATTAAAAGTATATAAGTAAATATTCTTTCTTAAAGATAATTGAAAAAAAAGAAATCCCGAAACCGAAATTGCAATTCATATAGTGAAAAAAAGCATCTTGAAACCACTGGAATTTTGTATGATAAAACAATACGATTCATCAACCCAATGAATGAAAAAGATTTTAGCTTTCACATCATATTCGAGTAGAAAAACGGTTGATTCGATCATTATTTTAGTAAATAACGACAGTAGAATACCGAAGGAACAAAAGAGTAGTATTTACAAAAATCGAAGTCAAAAGACATGGCAAAAACGAGAACACAGAAAACAATGACGTTAGCTAGCTACAAAACACTAAAAAAAACACAACATTCTAGACGAAGACACTCACAGTGTGAACTCCCATAATACTGAGAGTGACATCAGATGCTCCGGAAGGGTAAGCATGTCCTGCTCTGTTATCAGCACCCGTCAGACTGTAAGTAAGTCAATTCAGGAAAAAGGTAAAATCGGTATAGTCAAATCCGAGAAGACGTGAATCTAGCTGAATATGTCTGCTTTCATTTGGGACACTGACACGTCATATCTTTCAATGATGTTATGGTGACGGCCATAGAATTTCTTGAGCGATGAAATTAGCATAGGCTGAACAAATCCCTGACTTAGCAGCTTTTGGGACAGTGTTTTTGCTCTGTTAAAAAATCACTGTACAAACTACATGCTCGACAGTTTCTAATCAACTCTGAAATGTACACTCCATAGGTTGGAGAGGTAGGTATGTTGCTGCTAAGAAAGGGAAAGTTCATTTTATTAAAAAGATTTTATCACTTGACCTAAAGTGTGACGGATGCTGTTAACAGAGCAGGACATCCTTACCCTTTAGGAGCATCTGATGTCACTCTTAGTTTCATGGGAGTTCACAGTGTGAGTGTCTTGGTTTAGAAAAATGTGTTTTTATTTCAGTGTTTTGTAGCTAGGTAACGTCATTATCTTCTGTGTTCTTGTTTGAAATTTAAGCTATACGGCAAGCGTGATGATTTCAATTTCCCATTTGTAAAGCAGCAATATACCTACCTCTCCAGCCTATGGAGTTTACATTTCGCAGTTGATTTGATACTGTCGAGCGTGTTGTTTGTACAGTGATTTTTTGAACAGAGCAAAAACACTGTCCCAAAAGCTGCTTAGTCAGGGATTTGTTCAACCATTGTTAATTTCATCCCTCAAGAAATTCTATGGACGTCACCATAACATCATCGAAAGATAATATGTGTCAGTATCCCAAATAAAAGCGGACATATTCAGCTAGATTTACGTCTTCCCGGATTTGACTACCGATTTTGACATTTTCCTAGATTGTCTCACTTACAGTGTGACGGGTGCTGTTAACAGAGCAGGACATGCTTACCCTTGCGGAGCACCTGATGTCACTCCCAGTTTCACTGCAGTTCACACTGTGAGTGCCTTGTTTTTTTAATGTTGCCTTTTCTATTTCTGTGCTTTGTATCTGTCTAACGTCATTGTTTTCTGTGTTTAAGGACATGACTTTCTGTGTCCTCTTTTTGGCCATGTCTTTGGACTTCGATTTTTGTGAATTCCACTCCTTTGTTCCTTCGGTATTCTAATGCCGTTGTTTGACATATTTTGAAACATGGGGGTAATAACATAATAACCGAACAGAGTTGTCAAGATCCAAAGTCAAATTGGTAGGACAAAGCAAGTGGAAATTCCAAGAGAACTAAATGAGAACAATGAAACAGATAGTAGACATATACTTTGAACTGGAAATTCACCGCAAAGGTTCTTACTTGGTACTGGCATTTCACATTTTATCGATGTGCATTCACTAGAATAAACAAATCTACGTCTTTCTCTTTAATCCGGCCTCATAAATGTGTCCTTGTACGAATTTAAATTTATGCATTTACAAATGAATTGATTTTATGAAATGTAATTAAAAGGCAGATATAGTCATTTCATCTGTTTCCTTAAGCCCTCTGCAAGATAGACAACTTTGTCATTACAGCATTGGATTGTTGAAAAATATAATGATATGGACTTAAATATCAATACCACTGATTAAATTCAGAAACATTAAAATTTCATCTTAATGACTCTAAAGAGCATCAAACTGTTGAAAAAAAGCAGGCAGTAGCAATACAAGAGGATAACTTTAGAATACTGGAGGAACATACACAAATAGTTAAATATAAAAGTAAAGCAATAACATAATATTTATTGCTACATTTTTCAGCTTGCACAACTTCCATTTCGTCAGGCAATTGGAATAACTAGCTAAAATTTATTTAGACCTTTTTCTTTTTTTTTTAGTCCATTGATATTACAGTCCAAAAATATACACTTTTTATGCAGTCAGTAATATTTCAAAGCTATATTTTGCAAAATTTATATCCATGTACTAGTATACAATAAAACAGATTCACTATTGAAGGACTGAATACATCATATTTACCTGCTTTAATTTTTGGTGAACTTATGTCATATTCTGGCTGTTTCCCTGAGGATGTTGTATTTAAAACTTTATCAACGTTGGCTGATCGTGAATTTCGGACATTGTGAATTGTCCAAATGGCATGGTCGTTGTCTTTCAACACGGGCAATGAAAATCCAATGACATCTATACAAATAAAAAAATTCAAATTATAAATTAAGTAATTAATTTTGCAATTAGACCTAAAAACTCTCTAAAAACAAAATAAACGACATAATACGAGATATATAAGGTCAACTTTTATATAATTTCCATTTCCAATCAGTAACATCCGTAAACCAGTAAACCACATTTTTGCATTTTGTGGACGTTGGGTGATATTTTATGTCACATTTCAGCATTTCATGATCTGTGAGGGACAGTCACGGTTTGATATTCTTTAGCTAATATTTTTAAAACAAAATACCGAAGTAACTGTGGTTTTATATTCTGCATATGCGCATTTCGACAGCTTATGTCTCTTCAGTGCAGATAACATCTAAACATTTGGAAGACCATAAACTCTAATATGTTAAAAAAATGGAAAGAGAACAAATAACAAATATGATCTAAATATTGTAAAGCCAAAACTAGCCAAAGATAGAGCTTTGCATGAGGGAGATACTCCTTATTTTTCAACAAAATTTACAAAAATTTTAGATCTTAGAAGGTCCCAAATAGAATCGGCTTTCGGGTAAGCACCGAAGTACTGACTACTGGGCTGTCTCTTTTAGCATTTTTTAGTCAATGGGTGATTTTTATGTCACGTTTTGACATTCTGTAGTCAATAGGTGATATTTTGTGTCGCATTTTGGCATTTCATGGTCGATGGATAAAATTTGCTGTCTACTGGCTATGTTATTGAACTTAACCTGACTCATACAATCAAAGAAAGGAGGCTGTAATAAGCCTTTTTCAAAAATAATTGTAACGATCTTTTTTCAAAGTGCAAAGCTAGTACATATCACCTTGGCAATACACAAATATAACATCTGTCTTTAATATTTTATATCCAAATGAATATATATGTTGACATTTAACAGAATTATTCCAATATCAATCGGATATATTGCATATGACTTCGACTCTATGATATTCCATGTTACGGATTGTTTTACTGAATACACAAGGTTTCCAATACACATAACGAGACAATTTATAGCAATATAATGATCAAATAAATTTCTAATTATCACATTGATCAGAAACATCTGCCAACCTTTTCATAAGTTTATTAATAATATATATCCATTAAGCTCATTTTATGCATTGGGTTCCAATTTATGTTATAAGTTAAAGTCTTATTTATTTACATAAAGGTCAAAACGTGCTTTTATTTTCTTTTTGCAAGTTAATTAAAGATAACATAACATACCTTTATTTCCAAATCAAGAGCTCACAAGAAGCAATGAGAGTTACAGATACAAGAGAAGAACATTCACATGAAGAATAGCAGATTTAAAAGTGTAAAACTTTGTGACAACAATTGTTTTACTTTTTGTCTACTGAACAGGTTCCATAATGGAAAAGAGCATGCGGAATACTTCAGAAACTCACTTATAATGGGGTAACAGTAGGATACCCCATTGAATTCCGGCCTTTATTTCTCAAGTTTCAATTTTCGGGAAAATATTAGGATGGCTCCTAAACAACCTCCCTTTTCCCGGTTCACGGGTTTTTTCAGCGTTTCCGTTTTAACGGTCTTTTGTTTGGTCGATCCTGTTTCCCATTCACTTAAAAAGGCAAATCTAACTTCCTGCTTCAACCCCATTATGGCCCACAAAACGGCTTTTGACAATAGTCACTTCCTTTAGATAATGGATTTTTTTAATTTTCTCCATTATTTTTAAAATAATATCTCTAAAGTTTTGCATGTAGATCAAGAATGACCAAACATAACAAAAAATGAAACTGTTGCGATTAAAATTATGCAAAGATCACTGTGTACATTTCAATTTTCCTTGTTTTTTTTTTGTAGGAAAGGTTAAAAACTCTAAGTGTTGGATTTTCTACCTTGAGGGCGAACAGGCAGGAAAATTTTATCAAGAATCATTTGGTTAATACTCGATCACATGTCGACAGGTACCCATGTCAGATTAGTCCATATTTGATGATAATTGCGCGCGGTAAATATTTCATATTTAAACATAATAAAGATTTTAAAAAGTTATTTTTCCTCAGACATATTCGATATGTTTATAAATAAATACCGAATCTAGAAGTGTACGGTATTTTTACATAGTCATACAAAATTTTGAGCTAATTATACATCAATACAGTTAGCAGAATGCAAAATCCAATATCTATAGAAAGTGAAACAGTTTAGCTGCACAAATGTTTGCAAAACTCGATTAGGACAAGTCGGCGCCTTTTATGTCAGTATTACATTTCATAATTAATTTTGCTTATACTGATAATAATAACATAAAGCAAATTGTAAAATTTAGCGCATCTCTATTATATCGTTGAAAGACTTATATATTGATATGAAATAAATAACGTGGCTTTTTTATTCGACAAATATGGAATGTTACTGCAATGATGGTTAANAAAAAAAAAAAAAAAAAAAGGAAACAAAAATAGAAATATGAATCTACCTTACAGATTATTTTCCAGACCTATTCATAATATTTGTTAAATTACAAAATTGAACACTTTCATTTTTTTTAACTTTCACACAAAAGCTTCCTAATGCATCTCAAATAAAAAAATAATGGGGTCAATGTGATTATTTCTAACACAAGTTAATTTAAGAAAGATGACATATTTGAAATGAAATTGAAAGGAAAAGTGGGTTTTTTTTCGCAAACTAACCCAAAGATTTTTTTTTTCTTTAATCTCAAGTTTTTTTTTCCATTTCAAATTACATTGTACTTTCCAATAGGAAAAAAGTGGGGTCACCGTTTTATCACAGAATAATTTGAAAAATGTAAATTTTCGTAGTGATATTGCAAAATATATGTAGATCTATGAGATTTGTGTTGTTGTCTTCGTGGGGTTTCAGTGAAAAAAATGACAAACGCTTGTCGATGAATAAAAAAAGCCTTCATATTCGTAAGACAGAAAACACCAAGTAATGCACGATAATTTTCTTCATATTCCAGGACATTTGTATTACCAAGAGGAATCTAGTAAAAAACAATTGCAGGTAACCGATATTCCAGAGCTTATGCCATAATAGTTAAGGTTGATGGATTCTCATATTCAGATACATTACATCGTGTAAAAAATTAAAAATTAAAATTTTCGAAGTTTATATACTGCAGAATTAACTAAAATTTCGCCCTTTGGAAAAGATGCAAATGTAGAAAATGAATACATTGTAGATGTATATGAAATGACATTGTGTACCATTTCTGTTTAAATGCCTGTACAAAGTCAAGACCATCGCGGCCAACATTTGTTCCGTTGCTTTCCACTAATTGTCTTTTTGTCTCATGGACTTCAGCTCTTGAAAAATCTGTTCGGTAATTTTGTTATTATCCGAATTGAATTTAAAAAACTATTTTTTTTTTTCATTTTATTGTAATGAACTCAATACAATAAGTGATTAGAAAAATATTGTCCTTATACATGTAAGACAATTGCCTTTAGAGAACCCACCAATGCTGTTCGTAATTTCATTGAACAAAAATAATACCAAGGAATCAAGATATATCATTTTATCATTTTATCAATTTTCTCGACCTCTTCTCAAAATTGTGCTGGAATACTAGAAAGAAAATTGATTTTCGTAGATATTTATATCTATTGCAATGCGTATATTTCTATAATACATTTTCTGTAACATTTTATCAAAAGCAAATTTATAGCCAGATTAAACAAATATTTTCAGTGTTTAAAAAGATCTTAATATTTATTTTTTTAATCTAAACTTTTAAGCCTGAACTTCCATCAAAAAAGAAAATACTGAAAATGCATTACATTTTAAATGTGGCATTAATACACTTTCGTTATTTTATCACCGTTTTTTCGGACTTAATAGATATACATTCAATTTATGCATAACTCATAAAGTGTATTCTAGGTGTCATTTAAAATAATTGGCGAAAATGAAATAATGATATCGGTGCAAATCATTAAAGACTTATAAAATCGGTACTAATATCATACAAAGTGTAGAAAATTCTACTGGGTGAAGTAAAAAATATTGTTTATATGTGACAAATCAAGTGTAATTAAAAACAACTCTGACCCACTGAGAAAAGCTTGAAACAAAAGGGAAAAAATGATATCTGGCAGGGTGAATTTCTGTTGAGTATTTAAAACGATGTTCTGCCGTACCGCTTGGCTGGTCTTTGCGTACAAATTTCCAAAGATAAGTCTATGTTATTTCCATATAGATTTTACAGCGTTTTCATTGGTTGATCTGTAGAAAATATTGGTTCATATCTTTATAAATCTGCATTCGGATATCACCATCGTCAGTGACGCTGTCATAAGCAAATGAATTTAATCAATGACAATACAATAAAACGTAGCGCAATACTTTGAATGTTAGTATGATATGAAATATTATAAAAAGCTGAGTTTTTGTAGTTGCATAGGTTTGTAAAATGGCTCCCCATTACAAGTTTGAAACGCGGTATATGCTCATTATTAAATTCTAACGAAATAATAAATGTGAAATAAAGTAAAAAAAATAACAGGAAACACATACAGTGACTGAAAATAGCAATCAAAGGCCACAATCTACAAGGGAATTGAACGAGGAAAGCAGCCATGAAGGACAGAAACAAACGTTAACAACGATAGCAACTCAAGATAGCCGGACTAGGTACCCCCAACGATAGGTTTAACCGATTTTTGGGTACCCAAACTTCCCCTTTATCTATCCTGTTTGCCTATAGTAAAATAACATACGGATAAAGAACATTTAATAAAATTCATGTATATAAAATGAACAACCATTAGGACAACATTCGGCATATTTGTGGAGTTCATAGATTATCTGGCAATATAAGTGAGGGCATTGTAACAAACAAAGTTTGTTCTCATCAACCGTACGGTGACCCCTAGATGCTTTGTTTTGGGTCGTTTTAACCTGGATATGGTATGTTGTCTCCTTGACATTTACCCCATTTCCTTTCTTTTTATACCTCTATTTCTCTTTACATATTAATTTTTTTCTCAAAATATGTAATTGACAGAGGAGTTAAGGTCCATATTTTTTACGTTTATCATGCACAGATTTTGCAATTACCCTATTTTAATCATATTTATCACATGTTTAGTAATAAATACAGACGTTTTGAATATGTGATACAGTGCATGGAGTTCATTCCGTATTCACACTATGACGTCATACCCTTTATCACATATTTAGACGTTTTACATAGACTTTTGCATATGCAATAAATGTAATGTTTGTCCATCCATATCACTGCCCCGGGCAAATAACAGGTTATCATGCCCTTGTGCACACAATTTGATGACGTCATAGTAGGGTGACGTTTATTATATACCCAAGCATGACAACGGATTCAAATAGAAATTCGGCTTAATTAAAAAGAAAGAAGCATGGTACAGATAATAGAAATGCTCATTATTTGACTAATTTTGAGACAGTATCAAACATGAAAGATGCTATACAAACCCGCCGCGAAAAAAAATATAACAGATCAGCATGCTTCACTCTCAATGTTTCGTTTTCTTATTGGTGCCAAATAACAAGCGGAAATCGGATTGTTGTTGAAAATTAAGATTGTTTCTTCAAAATTTATGATAATTTGCCGGATTACTACATGTCGTTTTCAATATCGTCCCTGGTATTACTTATTTCAGAAAAAAATATTATTGTTATTTCGAAGTTAATATAAATGTGTTTATTGTTATTAAGGATGCCATTTGATTATTTCTATCATTTATGAAGTGTACATTAAATATGTGATAAACAGATTATAACATGTCCCTTTCCATATCGGCTCTTTTATCATCTCTCGACCCATATCGGCCCTCGGCTAACGCCTCGAGGCCGATATGACAGTCTCGGGATGATACCAGGGCAGATATGGAAAAGGGCATGTTACAATCTATATTTATCATATGTTTAGTAATAAATACAGACGTTTTGAATATGTGATACAGTGCATGACGTCATACCCTTTATCGCATACCCTTTATCGCATATCGCATACCCTTTATCGCATGGCTTACCCTTTATCACATACCTTTTTTTCGAAAATTTTTTTTTAATTTTTTTTTTATTAAAAAAATTTTCGGGGGTTAAAAAAGTTTTTTTTGGGGGGGGGCAAAAAAAATTTTTTTTGGAGGATAACAAAGATTGGTTTGGGGTGAAATTGTTTTGTGAGGATCAGTTAAAAATTCTAGCAAACTTTTTTGTTTTACATGTTAGATTTAGTCCAAAACTTCTAGTCCTTTTCGCCCATTTTTTTAAATTTTCCTCTTCACAAAATACATGAATTTTCTCTTACCAATTTCAATTCTTGACAGTATTTTTCGAATTAGTAGTCCTCTGTTTAAATGTATGATAAACTGTATAATACATGGCAAAATCCGTATCACATGCCGTATCATCCCTCGACCAATATCAGCCCTCGGGCCAGAGGCCCTCGTGCTGATATTGGTAACTCGGGATGATACGGCATGTGATACGGATTTTGCCATGTATTATTCCCTATTTATCGCATACCCTTTATCACACACCCTTGTGGCCAGCCCTGTATCATATCCTTTTTTAAAAAAAATGAGGGGGTAAAAAAAATTTTGGGGCGGTAAAAAATTTTTTGGGGGTTAAAAAAATTTAGGGGTAAACATTTTTGCGAAGAGTAACAAAAAAGGTGTTTGGGAATGGAATTTTTTTGTGAGGATCAGTTAAAAAAAACTAGCAAACCTTTTTCCTTTACATGGTAGATTTTATTCCAACAACCGCCAGTCCTTTCCGTCCATTTTGAAATTTTCTTCATACATGCATTTTCTTTTGCCAATTTTTGACAGTATTTTTGGGATTTAGTAGTCCTCTGTTTAAATATATGATAAACTGTATAATACATGGCAAAATCCGTATCACGTGCCGTATCATCCTTTGACCAATATCATCCCTCGGGCCACAGGCCCTCGGACTGATATTGGTAACTCGGGATGATATCGCATGTGATACGGATTTTGCAATGTATTATTATTCCCTAAGTAACTACTTTTGGTATGATTCCAAAGAAATGTAAAAAGGGATTTTCCTGCTCATGATACCTTTTAACACTATTTCATTTAAAGGGATTTGAATATACCTTTAGCATGCATAGTTTCGTTAAAGTATGGTTTATTTTCTTTTTATGTCATTTGAAATAATGAAGATATGCTGACATCTGCCATTTGTCATCATGTTAACAGGGACTTAATTGATTGAAGAACGCCCATTATTTAAATATGAAATGTGAAATGTTCGAATTAATATGAAAAAATACAAAAATACCGAAGTTGCTTAAAAACAGTAAGTTTCTTTATGCTGTACACGTGTTTCAAGGAGTAACCTCTCATCAGCAGCATTAAAATAAAATAATATGGAAAGCCATAATCCAAAAGTATTAAAAAAAAAAAGATGTACTCATTTCCAAAAATATCGAAATAGGAAGCCAAGGACATCTACCGAGTGCCATACACGGAATGAAGCCTCAGTATTTTTAAGTGGTTTGCATTTTGATAAATGGTAAGTTTCTATAACACGCAAGGTAAAATTTTCATGTCAGACAAGTCTGATTAGATATTTTTGGATACTACAGCTACTGCAAATTTTTTTGGATTGGTTATTAATTTTTACCGATAAAAACCAGAATATGCACTTTTTTTTTCTAACTTTCTTTTGAACCAAGCAGATCTCGGCAAGTCGCATGCATACGATTTATTACAAGGAAATATCACTTGCATTAAGAAAGAATTAATTTACCATACATTTCTTATTTGATTTGTTAAATCATGGAGTTGAAATATTGCGAATTATGACATCAAATGATAATTTTTTACTGAATCAAAAAATAATGATTGATTGATATGGGGTTTAACGTCACTTTCAGCAGTATTCCAGCTATCTCACACCGCAGTGGTGATAGACTACAGTGGTTGTATAAAGAGTAGAACTAACTTAACCCCTCGGCAACCCAGGCTCCTCCCCTAAAAAATGATATTTTATTAAACTGAATGGATCTTTACGTTACCAGCTGATTTAAGTTGCACCTCGTCAAGGCATGTGGATAATCAAAATTTTGATGAGAGTGATATATCAACAGAAACTGCTAGTCCAATTATAACCGAACTTAGTCACAATGGTCCTTTGATGGTCCCTCCCGAGAAAGGTATCCGACAGGTCCGTACCTCATCCAAGATGGCCGCCAGCGGGGTACACAGTTTTAACATTGGACCCTATGGAAAACACATTCAAAGATCTTCTTCTCAGAAACTACTTGTCCAATTAAAACCAAACTTGGTCAAAATGGTCCTGAGATGGTCCCTTCTAAAAAGGTATCTGGCAGGTCCTTACCTCATCCAAGGTGGCCGCCAGCGGGGAACATAGTTTTAGCATTGGACTCTATGGGAAAACACATCTCAGAAAATACCAGTCCAATAAGAACCAAAGTAAGTGAGAACCGAACCGTCAATCCAACAGCGAACAATCCAAGGACAATGGCAACACCAGAAACAAAAAAGGGAAAAACAGACACAACATGGGTACGGCACAGAAAAGAAAAATGGAGACACACACACAAAAATGAACAACACGGACCCAATCAAAAACCATAGGTGATATCAGGTGCACCGGTAGAGTTAGCATCTCCTGCTTCTTATAAGAAACCCACCGTGTTGAACATGTAAAATCCGGTAGTAAAGTCAAATCCGGAAGAGGAAACAACAATTAAGCTTTAAAGGGAAAGATCTGTTGTCATCTGGGAACCAGATATCCCATAGCGGTACACAAGATGGTGATGACGACCGTAAAACTTCTGGAGGGATGACTTCAAGTTTGGGTAACATACCCTTGTTGAAGTAGCCTATTTGTGAGCAACCGGGCTCTATCAAGGAAGTCACTGTATCGAACACAGGCTCTTGAATAGCGAATGAGCTGAGAGATGTAAACTCCATTTGCCGGCGCTGTTGAGATGTTGCTACAAAGAAAAGGGAAGTTTACTGTTGGAAAGGTGAAGTCATCGCGTTTGTCGTACAGCTTAGTTTGAAGTCTACCTTTGTTGTCAACTTCAAGGTGAAGGTCAAGGAACGAGGCTGATGTAGAAGTGTCTGTGGTATCCTTAATTTTGAGCTCTTTTGGATAGATCAAATGAAGAAAATCACCAAAGCGAGGGTTGTTTAGTGACAAAATATCATCTATATAACGGAAGCTAAAATTGAAGGATTGGGCCAGTTTTTTTATGTTTATTTTGAAGAAGCCCTTCGATGAATTCAGCTTCATAAGAGTGAAGAAACAGATCGGCTAGGAGAAAAGCACAGTTTGTGCCCATAGGAATTCCGATGGTCTGTTGAAAAACAAGTCCTCCAAACTGGACAAATATATTGTCGATCAGAGACTCTAACATTTTAATCACTTCGTCTGTATATTTTTTTTCCGATTCGGAGTCATTTTTCACAAAGTAGGCTTGTTCTCTACCTACAACAATGTACCTATATCTTTGTTCACCGTTCTTACGTGAGAAACATCTATGAATTAAACCTTTCAGCCGATATTTTAGTTGTTCATGAGGAATAGTAATGTGAAGTGTGGAGAAGTCCAAAGTTTTAATGGTGTTACAGTGTGATAATGATCTAGAGTTTAAGATGTGAAGTAGATCTTTTGAGTTTTTCAAAATCCACATTTCATTTACACCGCTTCTTGAAAAGCAAGTATCACAGTATTTTTGAAGGCCCAAACTTAGTAACAATGGTCCTCAGAGGATCCCTTTCGAAAAAGGTATCCGACAGGTCCATATCTCATCCAAGATGGCCGTCGGTGGGAAATATAGTATAAATTGTACACTATTGAAAATAAATTCAAAATTTGCTCAGAAACTACAAGTCAAGTGCATTTATAGAGCCAAACTTTGTCACAATTGTGGTAAGATGGTCCTGTCCAAAAAATGTCCTTATGCCCTTACAATACAAGGTGGCGACCAGTAGGGTACACCTTTGATTAAATGTGAAACACTTTCAAGCCTAAAATGATTCAATAACAAAAAGAGCTACAAAAGTTTTCTTGTTCATACAGAAATATTCTTTTTATTACTAGAACTTTTACTATTGATATCAAAAAGTTATAATGATGTACATCAACACACTTTTTCGGGAGTGTCTTTAATTAAAAGATAGATATAGTGAAAAGTGAACATTTTAAAAAAGGGAGATAACTAAACTATGGGAGGTTAATTTTCTTTTCCAACATATTATAATTACAGCAATTTATGAGAACAATCTTTAACACTATTTTTAAGGGGTCTCTGAATGCATTGATTTCAGCAATATGTATTACTGTGATTATAAGGAGAACTCCTGCACATTTTTTTTTCAATTGTGGCTGATATAGGTTGTAATAGATGGAGGAGCTCTTAGTTGCCATGGAAACCAGACAAGTAAACTGAAATTTTAGAAAAAAAGTATACTGCGACATATCTTATTTACAGTTTCAGCAATTGTATAAACTAGATTATGAGGGCAACCTCTGCCCAATTTTTTAAGGGGGTCGAAATGCATTTAATTTCAGCAATATGTATTATATAGATTATAAGGGGAACCCCTGCCCAATTTTTTTCGGAATCAGGTCTGATATGGGTTAAAATGGATGATGGTGCTTTCGGTTGCCATTGACACCAAAGAAGAAAACTGTAATTTAGAAAAAAAAATTCATTCTGCTAAATTTTAAATTCCAATCCAAGGTTGCTTCTAGCAGTGAACATATCTTAAATTCTGGACCTTATTGGAAATACCATTCATCTATGTCAGCCATGGCCCAGGTGAGCAATACAGGGTCTTGAGAGCCTCTTGTTTTCTTTTTACGTTGTAGAAATCGCAAAAAGATGTTAAAATCATAATTACTTAATAAACAGAACAAGTACAATAAAAGCAACAAGATTTGTATTATGTCGAATCCTGACATTTTGTGAGATGTGCGGACTACTTTGTCTTTTTCCACAGCATATCATGTAAAATATTTTGCCCATGGACACCCACTTTCCATAATCAATTCTAAAAACATTTACCTTTAAGTAAATTTCAGAGATTTAAAGAAATTGTTATTACTCCTTCACTCAATTTTCAAGGCTTACAAATTTCTATACAAAGCCTTTGAAAAACCTAGACCATGTACATTTACTTGTATCTCAAAATCAAGCACATAGATCTATAATTTCTTGTTGTTTATTATCAACCTTGCAGAAACTAAATTCACAGTTACTTCACTATTTAATTATTTGTTACCACTGGGTCGATGCCTCTGTTGGTGGACGCTTAGTCCCCGAGGGTATTTACAAGCCCAGTAGTCAGTACTTTGGTACTGACCGGAAAGCCAATTCTATTTGTAACCTTATAATATCTATTTTTGTGTAAATTTTGTTGAAAACTAAGGAGTGTCTCCCTCGAACAAAGTTCTATCCTTAGCTGATTTTGGCTTTACGTTTAAATCATATTGGTTATTTGTTCTCTATCAGTTTTTAATATCTGTTGAGTTTATGGTCTTTCAAGCGTTTAGATTTTATCTGCACAGAAGAGACATAAGTTGTGGAAATGCGCATATGCAGAAACTAAATTCATATTTACTTCCTAATTGATTATTCAACTGATTCAGAATATTTTTATGAAATTCTCATTACTTTCATTCATAGGTTGTTATAACCTTAAAGCATTGAACTCTACAAATTTGATGTCTGAATTTGGAGTCGCAGTAAAGGAACCAATAAGATAAATAAAAGTACTCCCAATTACTTCTTATCTTTTGATACTGTCATCCTGATGTCTCCTAGGTCATCAGAAACTGTTATTACTCCCCTTGGGTCGTTGTCTCTTTGACACATTCCCCGTTTCCCTTCTTTTTTCTATGGAGGTAGCGTTGTTCGACAATTAAGAAAGCATCCCGCTTTAACTGGCGCTAGGGCCGTCTTGAACTTATTATGAGGTATGAGCAAAGCTCATTGTTGAAGGCATGGTGACTTCAAGACGAAGAACAACAATAAAGCGTTGTTCCTTTGCTTTTTTTTACCATGTATTTGTGGAGATATCAAAGTCTGACTCGGTTGATATGCTAAGGAACAAAGTGTAGCATACTAATGGGAGAAGTCAAAAGACATTTTTATTTTGTTTATATGTGACATATCAAGAGTTACATATAAAACTATGAACCAATGAAAAAAATGAAATAAAAAATTATAGAATTAAAAAGGGATAAGATACACTGTTCTGTGTGTGGAAATTCTGTTGCACATTTGACGACGTCATTATTCCATACATGTTTGCAAACAAAATTTCAAAGATATTGTAATAGATGAACTTGGAAATAATGAATGTAAGGATATGGAGTAAATGCACATGAGACAAAGTCTCTACAAATATATGGTAAAAACGAGCAAAGGAACAACGCTTTTATTGTTTTTCTTTATCTTAAAGTTACAATGAGGCCTTCAACAAAAAGCTTTGCTCATACTTCATAGTAATTTCAAGACTGCCCCTGGCATCGGTTTGATCGGAATTCTTTGCTTATTGTCGAACAACGCTACATCCATGTTTTTACGTCATGGATGCGGGATTGTCAACAAACATAAACTAAACTGACAAAGCGCTCTTACAACCACTGTCATCCATTGCCCGACAAAAGCACTAGTGCCTTAACTTGTGGACGCTTACAACATACAGACAAACACAGGGCACTCATCAAGTCGATTGTAAGAAAACTTGGCATTTTAAAATAGTGAGATGTGGGCACTTTAAAGTCGTGGTCAAAATAACGTCTACAAATAACAAAAAATAAATGTCAAAATCTGAAGTTCAGATAGTATATCCATAAGAAAAATTATTTCACGAACAAGTACACCATAACTGAAATAAATATAGAACATACATCTGTCGCACGGGGAATCTTTTTACGGGCTCAACACTGCAGGACACACAATACTTTGGAAATATTTTCATGGAATCGTGGCCTTTCATTTGTTGATTGGTTACAAAGGGACACTGTCATTTGCGGAAGAATTCAAAAAACACAGTTATCGCTAGAAATGAGATGAAGCAAAACAATTTAGATTATTTATATTGTCATGGTGTTGTTTAGGACTTCCCTTGCGTACATTTAAAGATTGTACATCGTTCTACCCCCTTTACAAGCCATGGAACTAAAAAATGCTTCATTTAATTAGTTAATGCAACATTACTAGGACAACAACATATAGCATTTTTCTTTGGAGTTATAAATGTTTTCAAAATAAGTGGGGCATTCCGATGCGTAAAATTCGTTTCGCTTCACTTACTTATTTTTTATTCAAATAAACAACTAAAGGATATTGAGTAAATGAATATAAAACAAAAGCTCTACAAATTGCTTATATTTTTCTCATATATGTGTTTGACATTTAAGAAGTTGTGCTCTGTATTTGTGACGTATATCATTACAGAATTGTACCATTTTTTTGTCATTTTCCTATGGTATAATTCCAAAGAAATAATGGATTTTTCTTGACATAACCCCATTAAATTCACTTACTATCGTATATAAAGGGATTTGATACTATCTTTAGCATGTTTCATTTCTTTAAAGTATTCTTTATTTTCTTTTTATGTCATTTCAAGTAATGAAGCTACACTTGAGGATTTCATGCTGACATCTGCTATTTTTATCCGTGATAATATGGGCTTAATTTATTAAAGAAAGATTATTATTTAGAAAAAAAAATTTACTACCGTGTGTCTTTACTTTTTGATTTTTTGCAATATGAAAAACAAAATACCGAGTTGACTGTTAATTTAGTTTCCAAACATGAGCATTCCGACAACATATGTCTCCACAGTGAAGATCAAATCAAAATATTTGAGAGACCTTAAACCAAGTTGTGTGTAAAAGCTGATAGAAACGAATTACCCCTAGGATCTAAATAGAAAAGCCAAAAATCAGCTAAGGACACTGCTATAACAAGAGGTTGATACTCCTCACTTTTAAACAACATTTTCTGAAATAGTTATTGTATATACCATGATACGTACTAACCGGTCAACTTTCTTTTTGAACCAAGCAGATCTCGGATTTATCGCGAGAAAATTTAACCTGCTTTAAAGGATAATTACTTTATCATGCATTTCTTTTTTCATTTGTGCATTCGGGAAATTATTTCTCAAATATGACTTTTAACCGATAAATTCTTCTGAAACCCAAAAACTGAAAAAAAAACACTGAAATCGTATTAAATTGATAGGATATGTACGTTGTCGGCTAATTTAAGTTCTAGGCACGTTGACCATTTAATTCTCTATAAAAATGACATGTCAACAGAATTGAAATATAAACAAAAGCTAGATACAATTATTGTATCGACCGACGATGCTCCACTAATTCAATGAGGAAGTTTACAATATCAAAATAATGAAGAACATCCCAAACAATTAATTATTGTGACAATATTCCTGAATTAAATATCGATTGTTTTCAGTCTTGAACGCATCCTGATTTTTAAGTTACACAAGAAACACAGGAAGGTGTGATATTCCGACCATACAGAGTAATAGTTGTCATTCTTGAAATCCAAAAAGATACAGATCGAATAGCATCTTGATCATTTTGGATTTCAAGATGTTATACCAAATGTTGCAAGCATCAAATGAGTCTTTATTTGTGAGCACGAATTTCATCCTTCGCAAAAATGTAATATTAACTCTTCATTGATCGAGTTTTGTTTCATAAATTGTAGAAATGTACATACAGCCAACGAAGAGTAGCTTCGGTGTAACCTAACATAATAATAATAATAACCTCCAGGTCTATATATTATGACAATTCAAGTTTTGCACACAGACTTGTTGTATTTACATTACAGGAAAATTAATTAGCATAATCAAGGTATCAAATCAAACCAACACTCTCTACGGTACGACATTAACTTCAATGACACTATCATACCGATCAAAATCACTTTTGGATAAAAATGATTCAAAGGCAAGAAATATCATTCCACTAGAGATTATCTCCCTCATGCAAAGTTCTGTCGAAATATCTATATGCAGAAACTAAATTTACAGTAAGTATTCATCAATTTTGTTGACCTTTTCTGACAACTTTGCTGTTAATACTTAATGTATATATACGTACATAACAAGACAGAATATTGATTACAGTGGATATTGTTATCACGATTTTATATTTATTGCGATGAAGTACCCATTTCTATACTCATCATGCAAACCTTTTCAACCAATTTTCCACTGAAATATCAAATCAACCATTTTTCTTCCAATTGCTAAAAATAAATAAAAGCAGCACAATGTACGATTCAAGTATTCGACAAGCATACTATCTAGAATTCGAATTCGCATACATTGTTTCTTTAATAACAAACACGTTTCTTTAATTTCTTCGAGTGTTTTATAAGAGTTGCCCCATCATAAAACAGCGATTTTTACAATTTGAAGTGCACAAAACCCACGAAAAAGGGTTAGAATTGTTTATGATTATGCACGTCTACAAAATTTCTCTACGACTTTTTGTTGCTTGTAGCGTGCGATGTTATAAATTGATGACGAATAAAATTTTAGGAACATTGTCAAGCGAATAACCAGAAGGGGAGTTTCGATTATAACCGCTTAAAAACGATAATATAGACTGGAAAGTATAAAACAATACGATAGAGACAGGCAAAACCAGAAACAATTCATAACAGTAATTTTGTACTCATACATATGTTAATTTCAAATTGAAATTGATGATACAATATTGTTTGCCACTAAGCTCAAGCCTTTTCCACCAATGAACCATCATTAAACCATAACTATAACAGTTTGGAGAGACTAAATGTTATATAACATTTACATTTCAATGAGATTCGTGAGATATTCAGATATAATTCTGCTAAGAATTGTTGTAACACACACTTCATTGATCAGTGTATAGTAATGCTATTCTGATGTGAAAGTCCACAGAGAAAAAAAACTATGATGCTACTGGCTAAGGAGTAACATCTCGTCAGCAGCATTAATAAAACGGTTCAAAACCATACCAACTCAATAAACCAAAAATAAAACAGGAATTACTTAATAAAAATTGAGAATTAAACAAAATAAGCTTGTGAAACTCTACATATGCTGCCAGTAGCTCCTTTATTACTTGAATAGTTGAAACAGCAATTTTACCCCGTCAAATATGACGTTTTGTTCTATGACGCTGAGGGGTAAAATATAGGCATAAAGGGCAAACCCGTGGTAAAATCAACATACTAGTATATTCACGCTTCCATGAATTATTTAGAATCTAATATGACACTAACAGAGTACAGAAGAGATGGATTCGTCTTTGTATTCACAGCAATTTTACCCCGTAAAATATGACGTTTTGTTCTATGACGCTGCAAAAACTGTCTTCAAACTGTCTATGACGTTATCAAAAGTACCGTCGATTGTCATGAAAATATCTACGAGTATGATCGAATATATGCGGATTTTACCACGGTTATGGACAGAAGGCGATCAAAGGACGTCCTATATGAATTTATTTCTTTCCTCACATTACCTTTTTAGCACGCTTGAAATAGTACCACTACAACCAGGATTAAAAACATCAATCAGGGACTTTGATTGCAATTTATAAAACCATGAAAGCATATAGTAGTGTAGCAGGCATGCAATTTGCCGTCATCTTGTCAATCTTTTCAAAACGACACAACGCTACTATGTTAATTATCAAATCTACCCGTCATCTTTGCGGGACCAATTCGGTATCACGAAAGAGTTCTAAATTCTACAGTTTATTTGATGCTAGTGAACCAAATACATTCATTAATTAATGTTTATATTGGAAGTTAATAATATAACTGAGATTCAAGTGAAAAATAAAATGTGAAAAACAAACTCATTCTTGAAGTTTTAACATAAAGAAACCAAAATACATGTATTTATATGTACTCAAATTAACAATGAATGGATAATGAGTAAATACACATGGAACAAAGTATCTACAAATACATGGTTCAATCAAGCAATGGAACAACGCTTTTATTGTTTTCATTTTAGATAATTATTTTGTTAAATATCTTAACCTTGAAGTCACCATGAGGCTTTGAACTTTGCTCATGCCTCATAGTAAGTTCAAGACGGCCCCAAGAAAACAAGTTAACCATAGGATCTAAATAGAAAAGCCAAAAACAGCTAAAGACAGAAATATGCAAGATGGAGATACTCCTCAGTTTTGAACAAATACCTCGATACGTGCTAACCGGTCAACTTTCTTTTTGAACCAAAAAGATGTCGGGTTTATCATGAGAAAATTTCACTTGCTTTAAGGTGTCTCAGTGGTATAATTCCGCCATTTTTGTATAATAGTTGTTCATTTAGGTTTCATATCGTTAAGATATTTAACAAAATAATTATCTAAAATGAAAAGAAAGTTCCAAAGTATATAAAATGTTTATTCCTTATCACTTTTGCAACATTTTCATTAAAAAAGGTGAACTAAAACACATATGTTTTGAATCTGTTGCTGGATTTACAGAACACAGAAATAAAACAAAGGAGATAATTTGATAAGATATCATTACAGAAATTAACGTCTCGTAATTTATCTCTCTTATTTCAACGGTGACCCCTAATTTTTATTTTTTATATGTTAACTATATAGTGATCTAAAAACACATAAAAAGTATGAACAGATTCTATAATAGAATTTTAAAGCTATCCTCTAACATAACCATTTTCCCTATCATTTCTTTGTAAAATCCTAAAATTTTCAATTTCAATTTTTGCGCTTAAATGCACGGTGACCCCCAAATTTTATTTTATATTTTGAACATTAATGCAATTATGTTTCTACACAGAAAATTTCACAAAATTCTATAATAGGAAAATAATACCCTGCAGACACCTTAAAAGATACTTACTTTATCATACATTTCTTTTTTTCATTTGTGCAATCGGAAAATTGGAGTTATTGCAAAAATATGACTTTAACTGACAAATTCTTCTGAAACTCCAAAAATTGAAAAAAAAATCTTAGTTGTAAAAAAATAACAGGATCTGTACGTTACCAAATAATTCCAAGTTCAATTCACGTTTATCATTTAATTTTCAATAAAACTAACATATCAACAGAATTTAGAATTTAAATATAAACAAAAGCTAGAAACATGTCTTATTGTATCGACCGATGATGCTCCACTAATTCAATGAGGAAGTTCACAGCATAAAAATGATAAAGAACATCCCAACCAATTAACTATTGTGACAATATTCCTGAATTAAATATCGACTGTTTTCATTCTTGAACGCATCCTGATCTTTAAGTTACACAAGAAACACAGGAAACCATGCAGCGTTGTAGTTGTCATTCTTGAAATCCAAAAAGATACAGATCGAATAGCATCTTGATCCTTTTTTTGATTTCAAGATGTTATGCCAAATATTGCAAGCATCGCATGAGTATTTATTTGTAAGCACGACTTAGACCCTTGGCAAAAAATGTAATATATTGATAGAGTTTTGTTTCATAAATTGTCGAAATGTACATACATCCAATGAAGAGTAGCTTCAGTGATGTTTTTTCGCTGAACTTGATTACTCTTTATTTAGGGGCCCACTCCGACCTGCCGTTGGGTGTGGGGTTTCCTCACCGTTCATTGAAGATCTTATGATGGCTTTGAGCTGTTATTACATCCCTTTGAGTCGTTGTTTCTTTGACACATTCCCCGTTTCCCTACTTTTTTCTATCAGTGTAATTTAACATATTCATTCAGGTCTACATACTAGTATTATGGTAATTCAAGTTTTGCACATAGACTTTGGGTCTCATGTTCATTTACTCCATATCCTTTCGTAAAATATTTAATGCAGGAGTTTGTCTTTTTTGCAGTGTGTAGTTGGTAGAAAAATTCCCCGTGGTAGAGATGTATGCTCTTTATTTTTCCTAGATATTGTGTACTTGTATATGAGATAATATCTCATGTGTACACTTTGTTCAATTACTATCCAATCCCAATCCCAGCATCCCTAAAAAGGCCCCCCTCCTTCTGTCATAAGTTTTACAATGTCGATCTACTGCACATGTTACAACTTTGCCTGCCATTCGTTTTAGTTGGTAGTTTAGTTGTACATATGACAAAGTAGCTCTCCAGTATTTGTGGCAAAATCAGTGTGCATCACATGTTTTAATGTCGTTCGGCCCTACGTGAAGTCACGTTGTTGTGTTGCACATGTGGCGTCGTGAATGTACAGTTTTCAAAAATAGCCTAATGAACATGCAACATGCAATAAGACAACTTTCAACATACTTCTGCGGAGTCCATAGATATTCTTCCAATAAGAGAGGGGGTATTCCGACGGAAAAAGTCTGTTGTCCACTACTTGTAAATGTGTTTGAACATATATATATTCATTTATTTGAACTTATGTGAGGTAAGAGTGTTTGCTCTTTGTTGAAGGCCTCATGGTGACTCAAAGATGAAGAACAACAATGAAACCGTTGTTCCATTTGCTTAATCTTGCCATGTATTCATAGGGATTTTGTCCCATGTACATTAACTCCATATCCCTTCATTTGTTCTTTTGATATTTGAGAAGTTTTATTCCATACTTCTCGACATATATATAGCAAATATCTCGCCTTTACCCTTGTATATTCCCATGTATGTACTTTAAAAGGTGAAATTTTAAAGGCACAATGTTGTTAAAGAATGTCAAAAACTGATAAATAATCCAGAAAAACTGGGACGTAACTTACATTCTTTACGTAATAGTGGATTTCTGAACAAATCCGTCAAATTGGCTTCGGATTCCAGTGACCTGAAGACTTTACATATATTCTAGCCTCTCACTGATACTGCTGATGTCTACTGAAATACATTTTTGTGTACATGACGACACTTTACCAAACCCTTCGGGAGTTTTGAGTTTGATTTTTCTTCCGTAGTGCGACAGTGCTTTACCAGAGCAGACTAAATTCCTTGAGCTAATCGGTAATTTAGCGGCGAGCACTCTTTGACCCTTCTTTCAAAATTACGTTTTGTCATATGCTTTTTCTTTTCCAAGATAGTGGTAATTGAGTTAGTAGTTTTATTCGCATGTTTATGATACTATAGGGAAACGGGATAGAGAAAG
>MJUU01042086.1:0-12191 GCA_002080025.1 Modiolus philippinarum | reverse complement strand
ATATTTGGTATGTAGGTTGGTCTTGGGTAGTACATGTCAGTCTGGCAGGTGACTTTTGTCCTTGACCTCAATTTCACAGTCTAGTGAGCATGTTCACTTTTCTGATTAGTTCACTTAGATTTCACATCAATTTAGAGTCCAGCAGGGACAGGCGAGACATCTTTTAGGGTCATCACTTGTTATTCTGGAACTACTCTCTCAGGCCAACCTTAAAAATATGTTTGTTTGCTGTTTCCGAATAGAGTGAAGGGTCGGTAGGCAGGAAAAATATTTTATTTTATGAACAGTGATGAAGGTTCTCAGAATAGGTTGAACACCTACCAAAACATATAAACTTAATTGATATTTCCATTTTAATGCAACACAAAAATAGTCAACAAATAAACAACCAAAACATTATTAGAACATTAATGAGTAAGCATATAGGTTTTACATGTAAGATGTATTCACCACTATCAGTATAGAAAGTGCCTTGTTCTTAGTACATGTACCTGCCAGGGACATAATACACCAGAGATCATTGCTAAAATGACTAGAAAGTTTCAAATCAATTAAAACAGCTGATAAGAAAGAAAGTGAATTTGTTATTGCTTTAAAATAATGTGAGACGAACAGTAAAATGCAAAAAAGCGATTTCTTTACTTTGGAATGAAAAACTAAATCTATAAATTTTCAACTTTTTGAACAGTTCAAAACAATGTTTTGATTTAAGACAATTAACTGTCACATTAGAAACTGAAACCTTTCAATACTTGCAGAAAAAATAAGAATTTCATACTAGTCAAGAAATTTTGCATGAAATTCCTGAGCAGGCAAAATTCGCGACAAATTTGATGTTTTTTTTAACTTGAAACAGACTCCTAATAGTTCAAAATTACTACCATTTTCAAAATTCTAGGGATTTTAGCATTGAGTCAATGTACTCTCTCTTGTTTTCTCTGGAAATTATTGAAATCCCAGACTTTTCAAAGCTCAGCCCGGAAGCCGTGTGAGATGGTCAAAATTCTGGAGGCTTTGGATGAATTCCTGGGCATTGGCATTTATGGAATTTACAGGAATTAGTTACAAAAACAAAAATATACTTGAATTTAAAACTCTCCTTGCAAATACTTACATTGAATCAATGTAATTAAGCCGAGTTGAATCTTTACATGGTCAGTAATGGTCAACATTTATCAGATTGCCATGAATTAAATGTTCACTTGAAAATTGAGTATGATGACCAATGATAAACAACAATTTTAGGCAAAAATCATGCAAGTGTCAGAATTCAGTTGTGAGTTTGCAAAAACTCAAAAATTGTCATTTTTAGACATTTAATGCACCTTAAACTGTCCAAGAAATTGTTTTCAGTCATTTAAAAAAGTTAGAATTTATTGTTGATTTTTCAAGTGTACGACTACATCAGATCAACAATGCCTTTTTGTGAATTACAGTTTCAACTTTTTCAAACGATTATTTCAAATCGTAAAGCAAACTAAATAATAAAAAAAAACTGGTGTATATTCAGACAAAACATTAGACAACTTGCTACAATATTAAAACTCACACTGGTCTATGATAACGCACTGACAACGGTGCCAACGCGGTGACAACGGTCTTTGCAACGCATAGACAACGGAAATATATGGTATAACACACGTAATTCTGCCTATATGTTTTATTTTTGGTGTTTTAAGATTTTATTGTAATCCATTAGAATTTTGAAAATACCCACACGGAATGTAAAAATTATTGCGGAATCGGTATGTTACATTAGTAAAGTGCAGAAAACTTGTGTTTAAGAATAAAACTGTGAACAATTTGAACGGTCGAACAAAAAATAAGTGTCATTTGTGGAATTTCCTAATTTTCTCTCTAAAATATATTCATTTATGAATGAATAAAGCAGCATTACGAAATGTTATGTCCTTTTTTATGTTTTCCCAAGATTTAAATGTTCCAGATCTTCGTAAAATCACGTATTAGCATTGCAAATAATGCAACGCATAAGACAACGATTCAGGTATAACGCAAAGACAACAGTCTGTCGTATTACTTAAAGACATAATTAGTCTGTAAGCTGCCCCAGTGAGCTGAAACTACTCTCATACATCCAATTTTTGATTCATTAAAAAAACATGCACTTTGTGACGACTTTAAGTAGGTCGAAATGAAAAAACAAAACGAAAAAAAAAATGCAGAAAAGTCGATGTCTAAATGCAGCAGTAACTCTAAATTAGGGGTCTGGATTAGGGACCACTTTTGAACGTATTTTCAAGATTCACAGAAATTCTTATTGACGCACTTTGTCACTCACTGTTTTTTGCACTGGTTACGTGTCGCGCATAGATCCCTTCAAGTTCCCTGAATTCATAGTTTTTGAAGAAAAAAATCAGTGAAAACTATCAGAGAAATTTAAAACCAGAAAATCACAGTAAATTACACGCAAAATTCCATGGGTTCGAGCTCTCGTGTGTTTGAAGTCGAAATACCAGTGGGACGAGATTCCTTGCCAATTTAGTAAAGAAATGCTGACCAATACCTCCCAACAGCGATAAACTTTTGATTTATTTGAAGCGTACTATAACATGCTCCACAATATCACAACTAGGTTCTAAATCAAATCAATTCAAATTGCACTCCAGAACCATACAGCTTATTTGTCACACTTATGCTTCGAGCTTAATGCCTAGAACAAACAGTCGGTCCCATGTCATGCGTGTATCCCATTATCACACTAAATGAAGAATATATCAAACTTTGAAACTAACAAAAGCGGATTTTCCCCCTGCAAAGTTTATCGGAAAACATTGCGTCATCTCGATTGGTCGCAAGAGCTCGGCATTTGATGGCCCATGGTTCTCATACATTTACATATATGTTAGACAAGTGGGCGTGTGATAGTTAGCTTAAACTTGATCGTCCCAAGAACTAAGCATCAATTTATGGAAGAAGTATTTTCCTCAGTTTAAATAAAAAATAAGAATAAATAATAAACTAAAATGTAGTTGACAACATTTTTATCTGAAATTAACTTGAAATTTAAGATATCTCTTATAGGATATATCATATGCTATTTACTTCACCGTTGTTTTTGCTTTGTAATGAAATCGTTGTACGGTGCGTTGATTTGAGAAATACCATTAAAGTACTAATTTACAAATGTTCTACAAACTAGAAATATTTTGAAAAGAAAAAGAATGGTAGTGTGTTTCTTTTTGCTTTAGGTTCCATTCATACATTTATGTATTTTAACGAAAATTTCAAAAAATTTCCAAAATAACACACATTTCCGTATGAGCGTTCCAACGGTTTTCAGTTTTATCATAATATAACTATTTCGAAATACTTCAAAAGCACGATGCAACGATCTCTGAATAATTTTTACATTCCGTGTGGGTATTGTTAACAAAAGAATTAAATACTTTACTGACTAAGATTCATAAAATAAAAATTTTTGGCTTCTCACTACCATATTTTCCTGTTGTCTGTGCCTTGCAAATAGCGTTGCCAGTGTGTTAGCCCCGTTGTCACTGCGTTATCATGGACCAGCGTGAAACTGAGGGCTTCGCAAGCGCAGCATGGTTGACAACAGAAGACTACAAATAAATATGCTTATACTTCTTGCTTGACACAATAATGTGTTTGACCCAGTAATATGTTTTGACACAATAATATATTTGAGTTGTATAAAATCATAACTATTTCCACAACTTGTATCTTAAAATGGCAATAGATAGAAAAAGTTGGCTGCACCAATTCTGAAAGCTCTTATTGAGAGGAATCCAATGAAAAAAATCCCATCAAAATTGGATGAAAAATGAAAATTTTACATACCTTTGAAAATGGCGTTTTTGGCACTTTAATCCCTTTTATCTCGAAACAGTAAGAGAAAGAAAAATCTGCTGAATTAATTCTGAAAGCTCTCATTGTGATGAATAAAAAGAAAAAATATCCCATCAAAATTGGATGAACAAAATTTTACATACCCTTGAAAATCATGTTTTTGGCCCCTTTTATCTCAAAAACAGTAAGAGATAGAAAAAATCTGTTAGCATGCTACTGAAAGCTCTCACTGAGAGGAATCTAATGAAAAAAATCCCATCAAAATAGGAAGTAAAATAAAAAAATTATTTTCTCGGGAAATTAGCCTTTTAGGCCCATTTGGCCCCTTTTATCTCGAAAACGGCAAATGATATGAAAAATACTTGTTGAGACTTTTACTACATTTTTCATAAGGAATCTGATGGAATAAATCCCATCAAAATCGGATGAAAAATGAAAAAGTTACAAAAGGAGTAGAGCCACATGAATGGCCCATGATTTTGACCAAAATTTAATTGTCACATATTAATGTTTATATTTCACCATTTCCATCCATATGTATCGAACGTTTCGTATGTGTTTCGTACTCGCATTTCGATGTTTACGCAAGTATGGAGATTTTGAGAAAAATCGGTATATTTCCAACATATTTTCTCAAATTTCAGCTTGGTCGCACCCGTCGACCAAAATATATTTATCTTCAATGAATGGAAAAACAATAATAAAGGTAAATTCTAATGAGTATATTTTGGTCGAAGGCTGTGGCCACTTCGAAAATTTAACTTTTTGCAACTTCCATGAACGGCGGAACACACATGAAAGTAAATTTTTGAACATTGTATTAGTCTGTTAACCGAAAACTCCAGATTGATAGCATCTAAAAAGATGTGTATATTTCTTCAAAATACGAAGTGTCAAATGATTGAATGAAACTCATGTCTAAAATGCATTTTTTAAAGAAATCTATCTGCGTTTTTGTGTATACTCCTGCTCTAATGTAGGAGTGTAATGAATTACACTTGTCTCCTGTTTTCATTTTTCCTGTTTACCAACTTAGTGCATTTTTTGTCTCGCCCGCGACGAAAAGTCGTGGAGGCGAGACTTAGGGATAGCGTTTCCGGCGGCGGCGGCAGCGGCGGCGGCGGCAGCGGCGGCGGCGGCGTCAACAATTTGTAAACTATTGTGAATTTACAACCTTATGTTAGTTGTAGGTCCATAGTATTTGATGTGCAGCTGCATCCTTATGGGTACAACTCAAATCCCTACTTAGATTATGGCCCTGGCCCCTTAGTCGCACATGAACGATCACATTAAGTTTTTAGCAAGCAGTTTGTACAGCCAATACCAGTAGTCCTAGGCACTTGATATTTGACATGCAGTTGCGTCTTGGGGAGTACATACCGATTCCACGCCTGGATGGTGGCCCTGGCCCCTTAGTCATGCATGAGCGATCACATTAAGTTTTTAGCAAGCAGTTTGTACAGCCTATACCAGTAGTCCTAGGCACTTGATATTTAATATGCAGTTGTGTCTTGGGGAATACATACCGATTTCATGCCTGGATGGTGGCCCTGGCCCCTTAGTCACGCATGAGCGATCACATTAAGTTTTTAGCAAGCAGTTTGTACAGCCTATACCAGTAGTCCTAGGCACTTGATATTTGACATGCAGTTGTGTCTTCGGGAGTACATACCAAATCCATACCCGGATGGTGGCCCTGGCCCCTAAGTCACGCATGAATGATCACATTAAGTTTTTAGCAAGCAGTTTGTACAGCCTATACCAGTAGTCCCAGGCACTTGATATTTGACATGCAGTTGCGTCTTGGGCAGTACATACCGATTCTCTGCCCGGATGGTGGCCCTGGCCCCTTAGTCAGGCATGAACGATCACATTAAGTTTTTAGTAAGCAGTTTGTACAGCCTATACCAGTAGTCCTAGGTACTTGATATTTGACATGCAGTTGTGTCTTGTGGAGTACATACCGATTCCAGGCCCAGATGTTGGGCCTGGCCCCTTCATCATGCATGAGTGATCACATCATTTTTTCCAGGGAAATTGTAAACACAGTTTAAGATTATATTTTAATATTATTGCTGCTGCAGTAAATCAATGTGCAAATTAAGGCGATGCAGGGGCTGGCAAGACATATCCTGTGTCCACAGTTTATCTAATAATGTACATGGTAATATGAAACCATTTTGTCACGCATTTCTATGCAATTATATATCACAGTTACTTTATTTTTAGTATAGCTATATTAAACTACATGTATACACTTGTGTACATAGTATACCCCGGTAATTTCGACTGTGTGTTTAACAAATTAAATGTGGTTATGCGATATGGGAACGAACCGAGCTTATGTATGCAGAAATTCCGAGACTGAATAAATAAAATATAATTACATATTTAAAGGCAAATGGAATCTAACATTTACCAATACAAAATACAAAAAAATGTATGTGGTCTATTAAGGGCAAAAGAATGCACAACTTGCATTAGTATTAATTGTCAGTTACCGGCTCAGAGTCGAATTGGAATACTATATGGAATGTCTAGAAAACAATCTGTATCTTTCTAGGCGTTTGCACTAACCACTGCTGGATAAACTGAAACAACACAACTGTCTAAAAACCACAATGATATACTGCCAAAAATTGTTAATTTCGAAGTAAATGAAATGCCGTATTAAATATGCCATTGGCAGTTTTATTTTTCACACTTCAAGAAAAAAAAACAACAAAAAAACACCACATAATAATGTTTTTTGAGTGCATCATTTTCAATTTGTGCTTTCTCGTCTTGATGTTTCTGCAAATCCGCTAGATCGATTCTGAAGATACTTGGTCATTACTGGTTTCTAACAGATATACTGTCGACAGCTAAAAAATCAAGAAACATAGAAATAGTGGGTACGATACTGGTTTTATCATGCGACAGTATAATTTCCAGCAGGAGCCAAAATCGCGAGCACTTTCCGACTACATATTTCTAGTATATTCTGTCTCTCATTTTTGTCTCAAGTTTGTTGTCATTCTGTAAATCATCGTCCAAGTTCTTCGGGTTTTATACTTTATTTTCATTCTCATCAATTTCCAGAAAAGTAAGGGACATGGTTTGGTATAAATTTAATCTACGCCATGCGGATAAGCCGTATTTCAAATTGATGCAACATGACAAAATGTCTTTTATAATGTATCATTTGTTCATCTATTTCAAACAATTCTTTGTCGTGTAGTTTTAATTTTTAAAGATGGTTTTTATTATAAATCTATGCGTTCACTAGTGTCAGACATAGAATCAATTGATAAGGCCTTGTTCAGATTAAGCAATGTCAATTATAAAACTAAGATACCAAAATCAAACCAATGTAGGTGCACTGTATTAATATCATAGGATTAGAGACTATAAAATACATCTAGAAGACCTGAATTCTGATTTAAGCATACCTTTAACTATAAACCAGCTCCTACGAAAACCGTTTAAACATAACTTTACGAATTAAAGCCAGATTTTCACAATTTTCATGCAGAATTTAAAATTCGATATTATTATGGTTTTCATGAAGAAATGCAAATGTAGCCAAAATGTAGAGGAAAAACTAAATGTATAATAGTTGATGACAATTGTAACTGTTTCCCAATAATAATGGAAACTGATAATGACGATATATATAGCAACAGTCAATTTTGAAGTTCATTGTTCAATTTTTAATGTACTGCGAAAATTGGTAAATCCTGTACTTAAATATTTTTCTGTTCTTTGAAACTAATTTACTTCGGCTAATAATGTAATTTTGACATATTTTTGTTAATAATGGGGTTTACAGCTAGACAGTACTGTCATTCCAAATGAAGCGAGTAACTTCTGTAGCACATATTAATGCAATGTATAAGTTTTGACACTACCTACAAAAAATTTTCAAAAACTAAATTTTTAGTGTTTATCCCAAGTTTAGTTTAATGATAGTTTATTGCATTGAAATACAATAGGATTTGTCATCAGTCATACCGATTGAAATATACCTTTCTTTACTGCAGAAATTTATGACAGCATGGTAGATATACACATACAAAAAGCAACTTTTAACATTAGAATATCTGAAATAAGTATACGTTTATGAAAACTAGAAAAAAGGTGATCTGCTCATCACAAAAGATACCAGCACCATAGGTAATCCTAGTATTTGCAAGAATTTTCTCACAAAGCTAAGTGAAGTTATCATCCGGAAACCATAAAATTTAGATTTTGTCTAAATCAAGAGCAATAATGCTGGAACGCAAAATCTGATCACGGTCAAAATCAAACTTGACCTTTATTTTATGAATAGTAACATTATCTCAAAATATTAAAACTTCCCTTCCAAGTATCCGGAAATGAGTGTGACTGACAGACGGACAGACAAAAGGATTCTACATGTATATACCCACCTTTCAAGGCGGAGGTATAAAAAGAGTATAGATGGATATAAAAGCTAGCATACATCACATGAAAAGATTTGTTTGTCTTATGAAAGTACACATGTCTACTAAAATATTCAATTCGTTTTATCACTCAGATTGTCATTACTAATTTTGGCATAATGTTCACATCTTTGAATTTGAAAACAGTTGACATCTAAGAAGGAAATGAAAAGCATCCTCATAAGGATCACCACAGGGGCAATCTTGGTAGTGGTAGTTTGAAATATAAATGGTTGCCATGGTGGTTTTCAGAGCACTACATTAATGTCTCCATCTGGCGTGTAGTATACATGTATTTAGTTTTCTGTAATCCTCATTATAATTATTTTGTGCTGAAATCAAAATTGATTTGAAGTTTTGCTTGAGCAACGAAAGTAAACAATACCTTCAGTTTTCATGGCTTAAGTTATTCCAAAGGTTTAAAAGCTTACAGTAGACGGCATGAAGGATTTTTCGGTAACTTTAAGCATGTTTAGTCTGCATATTGATATGACATTTATAATTATCATTATTTCTGAGCGTGTATTGGTTTACAGAGAACTATTGACCAATGGGTAGCCAAAGTTAGCGGAGTATAGAGATTTGCACCAGAAAGATTCTCATTAGTTTTAAACATAATTTACAAAAAAGGTATATAAATATACATGTATATATATTGCATGTTTAAAATAAAATTGGTTTTTCGTACCAGGACTGAAATCAAAATACTGAAAGTGTTTGCAGGTGGAAAAGTGACACATCCGCTCCTTTTACAACCTTGTACTTTTGGTAAAGAACTTTTTTATTGCGAAATACAAAGTTTGGTTGCTTTCCTATGAGCTGAGACAATTTTTTCATGATTGCCATTGCATTCAATACACTTAAATGTATTGTCCAAGTTTTTGATCATAATGTCTTCAGTCGGCATGCATTGTTTGGTATATTATTAAACACAATGCAGCCGAAGATTTTCTTTTCCTCAACTTTCTCCGTTTTCATGGCAACAATATGTGGTCTAACATGATATGTATGTTTGATCTGGACTTTAACTTATTGTGAAATTTTCTGACATTTCTGTCAATTCTTTTATAATTCTACCTTTGCACATGATTTTGTATATGCTTTAAGAACATATGGAATACACAAAGGGGTTTGACACAACATTGCCCTTTGCTATGGTTACGGTACAATACTTGTATCGGAATTGACTTACTAGACCAAAGTGTTAGTAAACTTTTTTATCCACTTTGGTTATTCGGCCTGCTGGATTTAAGAGATAACTCTTTTACTTAGTAGCACTATGAATGCAAAAAATATGTTTTTTTTTTGTTTTTTTTTTTTACAAGATTGCCCGTTGCTATTGCAACATTATGACAATCGTCAAGAATTCTACCACGTCACTTGCTTTTAAATCATTTGTAAACATTTTACCCATTTTTAGTCAATCAGCATGCATGTCTTGCGAGAAAATATTTATGAAATAACATTTTTAATAAGCATTCTATACATTTTTGGGTAATAAAATGGCAGTTACTATGGCAACGAGAGAACGAATATTTGTCATTTATGTTCGAAACAATTGAAATGCTTTGTATGTAGCAATATATTCGATGTATGTAGTTTTATAGCAGTTGAATTAAATGGAAAGAAGGGAATTCAAGGTGTAGATGCAAACTATAAAAAAAGTCATTGCCATGGCAACAGAGTATGTTCATTTTGGAGATTGAAGTAATTTTTGTGCAAATAATAGTGTCCTCTTATAAAAAACACAAATACTGTCAAGATCTGATATTAGGCCGATTTTAGCCCTTCGTGGCTCTACTCCTTTTGGGCGTGGCCATTTTTGTCCCCCTTATAACTCAAAAACGATAATAAATAGAGACATACAGGAGGGGTCCATTACAAATGATTTTTAGCAAGGAATTAAATAAAAGAAACCCCATCAAAATCGGACGTAAAACTATAAAATTATCAAAAAACTTGAAAAAGGCCCTTTTGGCCCCTCACAAATAAAGAACAGGGGCTGTAACCCCCAAAATCAATACCAATCTTTATTTAGCACCAATAATTAATGTCACAAAGTTTAAAAAGAATCTGTTCACTGAAACAAAAATTATTGAGCGGAAACTTACCTGTCTACGCCGCCAACACCAACGACAGCATCATACCATAATACGACTGCAAATTTTTTGCGGTCGTATAAAAAGCGAACAAAAATTCGAACGAACTTTGTGACTCGTACCAATGATCCAGGGTTTTAATGCCCAAAACATGTCTGAATCGCCGGATGTAAATATTTGGGGACATGGGTCATTCTGGATGGTTTATTTGAAATCAGATTGATGGAGGACAAAAGTAAAATATCCCTCCATATATCAAACATCATCAACAATTTATTTCATCGGAATTACTCTTATTACCTATAAGTACATGCAAAAGTCCGAGAACTTTCGATTGCAACTTGCCATGTGCTCATATGACAGGATCAATTGAGTGCTTGACAAGAAAAATGATATAAGTTATAACTCAATCCAAAAACATTATCAACCTCGATCTAAACACAAAACTATACTGTAGAAACCGGAATATCCGAATCGAATAAAAAAATATTTTGAAAATAGAGACGATAAAGTTTTGACAGTCGGGCGGATTTTTAAGGGTCGGTTGGTAAACAGCAAACAAACAATATTTTATTTTAGTCCTCAATTGGAACCAAACTTTGGTGGAACGATCACTAGTTGGGTCCTTTTCAGAATTGTGTCCTATGACCCCTTCCGTTAACCAAGATGGCCGCCTAAGCCAAATTTAGTTTAATATAGGACCCTATTGGAATCATTGAAAAAAAAACTTTTCTGGAACTACTAACTCAATTTGAACCAAACTTTGGTGGAATGGTCACTAGGTGGGTCCCTTTTAAAACTATATCCAATGACCCATTCCGCCAACCAAAAGGCCGCCAAAGCAGAACTTAGTTTAACATAGGACCTTATGGGAATTTCATTGAAATTTTTTCCATTCTGGAATTACTCGCTCAATTTTCACCAAACTTTTGTGGAATGATCACTAGGTGTGTCCTTTTCATAATTATATCCAATGACCCCATCTGCCAACCAAAATCCTGTCTAAGCCAAACTTACATGTAGTTAAACAAAATGTGTAACTTTATACATGTAAAGTCGAATGGTTTTAATGTCTACTTGGTCTTGGCAACTGTTTGCCAGGTGAGCGATTACAGGTTCCTGGGAGCCTCTAGTTATTTTTCCTTCTATATGTAAGTATCTTTTCAAGTTTTTTAGGTTAAATATAAAGCATGAGGGTCAAAATACCAGATTTTATAAAGTATTTTGACTAGTCCTTTTAAAAAGTAGTGATTTGGTCACTGTCAAAATGGGCTAAATTAAGGCTGTTCAAAACTGACAATGGGAAATATTGATCCCCTGCAGACATTTTTAGGCGAGTTGCGACGAAGTCGAACTCGGCTTATAATTTGATGAACGGTGTCTGGGCGTCCGGGCGTCCGGGCGTCAACTTTTGGTTTCCGCACGATATCTTGAGAACCACATGTCATATGTAAATGAAACTTTGCACAGACATGAGTTATGATTAGAAGAAGATCCCTATTGATTTTCAGGTTTGTGTGACAAAGGTCAAGGTCACAAATTCTAAAAATAGAACAAAAATTTGACTTATTCGTTTCCACACAATATCTCCAGAACCACATTACACATCCAAATGAAACTTGGCATAGACATTAGTTTTGATTAGAGGAGGAACCCTATCGATTTTGAGTCTGTGCAACAAAGGTCAAGGTCACAACTTCTAAAAATGTAACAAAAATTAAACAGTTCAATAAAGCCTAAAATCACATGTTCAGTATTATTTGACAACAAACATTGCTAAAAAAAATTTTATTGTTCATACAAAAGTAGTTTTTATACT
>MJUU01042083.1:15520-27474 GCA_002080025.1 Modiolus philippinarum | reverse complement strand
CTATTCCACAATTGTAATCAGAAAAGTTCTCGTATTTTAAAATTTCTTTCATGGATGCAAATCCAACTTCCGTACTGCCATAACCTATGACGAGTTTTTTAGTGACATTTCCAACCACTTTCGCCATAGATTTTTTCATCGGGTAACCACCAGTAAGTACCATTTTAAGCGGAAACTGAGGGCCGATAACTTCAGTATTGATAATATGAAAAAGACAAGGTCCAAGAATAAGGGCATTGGTACATTTTTCTCGATTGATAATGTCCATCGTACACTTCGTCATTGCATCTGTAGATTCAAGAGACAGCAGATTGTAGACAGCCAGATGTTAGGTATGTAGGGGGTAACCACCGACCATGTAAAATGGCGCAGCATTGAAAAATATGTCATCATTTTCAAATTGGATTATATTTTTCATGCACACTGAGATATTTAACGTATCAAAATGAGTTTTTGGAACCAATTTTGGAAAGCCAGTTGTTCCAGATGTAAGTAAATAAATACAGGCATCATCAGGTCTTACCACTGGCATTTTCAAATCTTTCTTTTCTTTGCCTAAAGCAAGAATGGTTGTAAAATTCATTCTGAAGTCATCTGTGTAATCCCCACAAGGAATAGNTCATTGTCTGTTTTTAATATGACATCTTTTACTATTTCAAGATTTTTTCCTCCATTTCCAGGCTCGAAAATAATAGCTACGCAATTACCAGCTTTATTAATAGTATGGATAACATCTTCTCCATCTTTTCTCCCAAACACAATCCCAACAGCGATTCCACCTGCCATTACAATCCCACAGTAACAGATTAGCCATTCTGGGCAGTTTGGAAAACTAATACCAATGACGTCACCACGTTTGATGCCAAGAGAAACCAGTCCTTTAGCAAGTAGGACTGACTTGTGATGTAATTCCGAATAAGTCAGAACTCTTCTTTCATAATCTTTTGTATAGGATACCAGGCATGGTTTATCAGGAGTTTTGGCTGCAAAGAACTTTAGTCTTTCTTGAAACGTAGTGTATATCAATTCTTTTTCCAATGGCGTGAACATATAGCTTGTTTGCTCTGCCATTATTTGTAGTTATGTAATGACAGGACGTATTTTACTCTTATTATATAATTCTACAGTTGCGTGAGTTGAAATCCATTAAGTTTCGTATCAAGGTCATATCCTACGTAATTATGGATTTAGGATTCAGATTGACAATTAGTTTCATGTATTCAGTCACATATCCCCTACCTAACCAAATTTTTATTTTGCATGCGAATATGTTAATAGGTTCGAAATGTGGATTGTTAAGCTGATTTCTACAATTTAGACGACAACATTGAGGATCTTTTTTACAACGAGTGTGTTAATTTCCAACAATTCAGTACTGTTTACTTTTGTATTAAGCTGTACTGTACAATTTAATTTTAACTGTAACGAAAAATTCCGTCTCATACGGTCATTAAAATGTCTTTAATAGATATCAGTCCCTTGTGGAAAAAAATGAAGTTTTGGTCCGAACTCTGATTCAAGATTCTTTCTTTACTTTATCATCTCTTTTAATTGTCTACGACTTTTCAATGGCATTGCTGTTGAGTTGCTACCGGACACTACCGGAATGGCTAGCCGTAAAACCGGTTTAACCCCATTATTGTTGAAATTCCTGCACCAAGTCGGGACCATTGCGGTCGACAGTTTTACTGGTGGTGTCCATCTGATTTGTCTTTTTGTCTCATGGACTTCGGTTCTTGACCACTCTGTTCAATTTTGCTATTATCCCCATTTACTGTTTTGCATATAAATTTTTATAACGAAAAAATATTTAAAACTAAATACATCTTCTCTATCTTTAGCTATTTTTTATTCTTTCATTAAGAAACTTGTTCTACTCCCTTCCATTTTTTTTTTGTATTTGTTCTGCATTGAGGAGAGAGAAGTTGTTATGGCAATGTGCGGAAACTGAATTTCCAGTAACTATCTATAACAACGGATGTAGAATACCGAAGGAACAAAGGAGTGGTGTTTACAAAAAATCGAGGTCCAAAGACATGGCAAAAATGAGAATACAGAAAAAATGACGTTAGACAAACACAACCTAGCACTCTCAGTGTGAACTTCCATGAAACTGAGAGTTACATTAGGTGCTCCGGAAGTGTAAGCATGCGCTGCTCTTTTAACAGCATCCGTCACATTGTAAGTGAGTCGGTCTAGAAAAAAGTACAAATCGGTATAGTGAAATCCGGGAAGACATGTGTCTAGCTGAATATGTCCGGTAAAGTTTTGTGACAAAAGTAATTTTGATATTATTAAATCACATTGTTACATTGGAGTGGATATCAATAATATCAAAAACATTCTGAAAGCTGTTTCCAGTTTTGTTTCCATTTTTTGAACATTTCTATCTAAAAAGCGTTCTTATAAGTCTTGTATAGCAACAAGCATAATTGGTTATGAGGATTGGCTGCAAAGAACCTTAAGCCTTTCTTGTAAAGAATAATAAATCAAATCATTTTCCATCAGCGTAGATTTTATCTGCACTGAAGAAACATAAGTTGTCGAAATGCGCATATGCAAAAAATAAATTCACGGTAACTTCGGTATTTAGTTATTTGATACCACTGTTAGTCCCCGAGGGTATTCACCAGCCCAGTAGTCAGTACTTCGGTGCTGACCCGAAAGTCGATTTTATTTCGAACCTTGCAATATCTAAATTTTTGTAAATTTTGTTAAAAACTAAGGAGTATCTCCCTCATGCAAAGCTCTGTCCTTAGCTGATTTTGGCTTTACATTTAGATCATATTGGGTATTTGTTCTCTATCAGCTTCTTAACATATTTGATTTTATGGTCTTAAAACGTTTATATTTTATCTGCACGGAAGAGACATAAGTTGTCGAAATGCGCATATGCAGAAAATAAAATCAAGGTAACTTCGGTATTTAGTTATTTGATACCACTGGGTCGATGCCTCTGCTGGTGGACTGTTAGTCCCCGAGGGTATTCAACAGCCCAGTAGTCGTATTTCAGTGCTCAGCCCAGTAGTCAGTATTTCGGTGCTGACCCGAAAGCCGATTTTATTTCGAATCTTCCAATATTAAATTTTGTAAATTTTGTTACAATGTAAAAACTAAGGAGTATCTCCCTCAGGCAAAGCTCTGTCCCTAGCTGATTTTGGCTTTACATTTAGATCATAATGGGTATTTGTTTTCTATCAGCTTTTTAACATATTTGATTTTATGGTCTTCCAAACCTTTAGATTTTATCTGCACTGAAGAGACATAAGTTGTCGAAATGCGCATATGCAAAAAATAAAATTACGGTAAATTCGGTATTTAGTTATCTGAACACTTTCAAGTAATTTGGATTTTTCCTGTTTACAATTATCCCCAACAGGGTCTGAATATTTTGTCCAGGATATGTCTTATAAAACAACGGCAGTAGAAAACTGAAGGAACAAAGCACAAGATTACATAAATCAAAGTCCAGAGACAAGGTAAAAGCAAGAACACAAGAAGACGAGACGAAAGACCAAAGATACAACATGCCCACAAAAAACACAAACACTACAAATACAACACAAAAAAAAACTACAGCACTAACAGTGTGAACTTAAAAAACAGAGTGACATCATGTGCTCCAGGGGATTGCCCTGCTCTGTATACAACATCCGTCACACTGTCAGTGATTCAATCCAGGGTAAAGTCAATTCCGGGAAGACATGAATCTAGCTCAAAATGCCCGTTTTCAATTGTTACACCGACATTTTATATCTATCTTTAATGTCGTGGTGACGGCTATAGAATTTCTGAAGTGACAAAAGTAACAACGGCTGAACATAACCCTGACTCAGCAGTTTTTGTGACAGTTTTTTGCTCTTTCCATACAGTCACTGTATGAACTACAAGCTCTACAGTAACGAATTAAATGTGAAATATACACCCCATATGCTGGGGAGGTAGGTATAAATGCTAAATGTACGATTTCATAAAGATTTTCTATCTAGTGAATATTTCAATTGCCTCAATAAACCTAATCTAGAGTTAGCCTTTTTTATAGTTATTGTTAATATGTAACTTCCAAGTTGCATTATCTTGAAAATATAAGCCAAAATGGCAGTGATTATCAACTTGTTTATCTCATTTGATCAAACAAAATAAAATTGAAGAGGCTAGATCCTTTTAATTACTCACACAGATGTATTGATGATGTCTCTTCGCTTAATAATAGTAAATTTGCCGACTATATTCCATTAATATATCCCCCAGAACTTGAAATAAAGGGGACTACAGACACTGACCATTCTGTATCGTTTTTAGATTTACTTCTGGAGTTTGACGACAGTGGCAACCTCAGCACATAAATTTATGACCAAAGAAACGATTTCAATTTTGAAATTGTAAATTTTCCACACCTCGACAGTAATATTCCGTCTTCCCCAGCGTATGGCGTATATATTTCTCAATTTTTCCGTTACGCTAGAGCGTGTAGTCACGATCACGATTTTTTGAAACGACACAGATGTTTAATTCGTAAACTTTTAAATCAGGGCTTCGAGAAATGCAGAATAATAGTTTTTCTGAAGAAATTTATTGGACGATATCCAGATTTGATAAATATTCAATTCCAATTTCCAATTTTATTGAAGATGGTTTTGTTTAAGTTTTGGCTCCTTCTTTGAGGTTTCTCTTTTTGCCACTTTAGTTTTCGTTTTACCTGTATGAGACAAGGCTTGCACATCGAACGACAAAAACATTTTACCTGTGTGAAAAAATTCTAGGTTTTGACAATATTATGGCTTTGACATTTAACACAATCTGGGCACACAGAAGCTATAGTCAGTCGTCATAGCGGGAGGTTGATGCATTATTAAACCTGGTTTAACCCTACATTTTATCTATAAAATGCCCGTTCCAAGTCTTGGAATATGACGGCTTGCCAAAAATGTTCTGTGTTGGATTGTGTTTCCTTGATTCAGTCGAATGTTATACGGATTTTCATTACTGGTCTCTCCATTTGATCGATTCGGACTTTTGTTGTCACTTTTATTTATTGTTAGAGATTGAGAAACCACATCAACATCAGTTTCCATTAAATTAAAAACAGAAAAGGCCCCAGCATAAATCTTTTAGGTACTCCAGCAGATATAACATGAGTCCCGTATAGCCATCAAGAACAACTTTTTTTACATCTGTCACTTCAATAATCAGAAATCCATTTGACAAGGTTAGTCTTTACACCATACTATACCATACCTTATCAAATGCATTTGAAAATAAATATAACATCTGATCCGGCATCGACTTTTGAAATAACTTCTAGCTGGGACTAATATAAGTTATATTAGTCCCAGCTTTTAGTAACTGGTTGGAAATAAAAAATACCGAAGTTACTGTTAATTTAATTTCTGCTGATGCGCATTTCGACAACTCATCTCTCACCAGTGCAGTTCAAATCAAAATATTAAGAAGTCCATCAACAACAAAAAATACTCCTTAATTTTAAATAAATTTTTGTAAAAATAAGATTTTGCAAGTTTCAGAATTGAATCGGAAACCAGACTGATATTTCGACAGAATATTAGTTAAAGAGATGCTTGAACAAATTGTGTACAAATTTGTGCACCCCTTATAGCAGATCTTTTTCTTTTCTTTTACGAACGAGACTTCATGAAAAAACTTTAAAACGGAACCATACAGTACAGTGATAACTTATTTCTATTTTCAATGATAACTGTAGGTATATTGACGATATCCTTGCTATTGATAATCCCCAGTTTTTAGATTATGTAGACAGTTTTACCCGCAACATCTGAAATTAAATAAAGCTAACAATGATTCAAAATACTATCCTTTTCTTGATCTAACTACCATTATTGACTCTGGTAAAATAAAAACTAAAATATATGATAAACGGGATGATTTTGATTTCACTTTTACTAATTACCCTTTTCTAGACGGCGACATTCCTATAACTCCAACCTACGGGGTGTATATTTATCAACTGGTACGATTCGCACGAGATTGTTCTACTCTTGATGATTTAAAAAACAACGGCAGTAGAATACCGAAGGAACAAAGGAGGGAAATCCACAAAAATCGAAGTCCAAAGACATGGCCAAAACGAGAACACAGAAAACAATGGCGCCAGACACAAAACAAAGACGTTAGACAGCCACAAAGCACGGAAATAGAAATCACAACATTCAAAACAAAGGCACTCACAGTGTGAACTCCAGTGAAACTGAGAGTGACATCAGGTGCTCCGGAAGGGTAAGCATGTCCTGCTCTGTTAACACCACCCGTCACACTGTGAGTGAGTCGATCCAGGAAAATGTCAAAGTCGGTAGTCAAATCCGGGAAGACGTGAATCTAGCTGAAAATGTCCACTTTCATTTGAGATACTGACACGTCATATCTTTCGATGATGTTATGGTGACGGCCATAGAATTTCTTGAGGGATGAATTTAACATAGGTTGAACAAATCCCTGACTAAGCAGCTTTTGGGACAGTGTTTTTGCTCTGTTCAAAAAATCACTGTACAAACTACACGATCGAAAGTCACGAATCAACTGTGAAATGTACACTCCATAGGCTGGAGAAGTAGGTATATTGCTGCAAAGAAAGGAAAAGTTCACATTGGGAAATTAAAATCATCACGCTTGTCATATAGCTTAGATTTCAAACGTCCATCTTCGTCAGTATACGATAAAAGATCTAGGTACGAAGCTGAAATAGGTGTTTCAGTTGTTTCTTTAATCTCAAGCTCATTGGAATAGATNACATCGAACGACAAAAACATTTTACCTGTGTGAAAAAATTCTAGGTTTTGACAATATTATGGCTTTGACATTTAACACAATCTGGGCAAACAGAAGCTATAGTCAGTCGTCATAGCGGGAGGTTGATGCATCATTAAACCTGGTTTAACCCTACATTTTATCTATAAAATGCCCGTTCCAAGTCTGGGAATATGACGGCTTGCCAAAAATGTTCTGTGTTGGATTGTGTTTCCTTGATTCAGTCGAATGTTATACGGATTTTCATTACTGGTCTCTCCATTTGATCGATTCGGACTTCTGTTGTCACTTTTNGAACAAATCCCTGACTAAGCAGCTTTTGGGACAGTGTTTTTGCTCTGTTCAAAAAATCACTGTACAAACTACACGCTCGAAAGTAACGAATCAACTGTGAAATGTACACTCCATAGGCTGGAGAAGTAGGTATATTGCTGCAAAGAAAGGAAAAGTTCACATTGGGAAATTAAAATCATCACGCTTGTCATATAGCTTAGATTTCAAACGTCCATCTTCGTCAGTATACGATAAAAGATCTAGGTACGAAGCTGAAGTAGGTGTTTCAGTTGTTTCTTTAATCTCAAGCTCATTGGAATAGATCTGATGTAAATACTCCTTAAATTTAGGATTATTAAGAGAGAGTACATCGTCTATGTAGCGGAAGCTGAAATTAAAGGACTGGGCTAAATGTTTTTGTTTTCTTTGAATAAGCCCTTGTAAAAACTTTGCGTCGTATAAGTAAAGGAAAAGGTCTGCTAAAAGCGGCGCACAGTTGGTTCCCATGGGAATCCCTATTGTCTGTTGGAAAATACGACCTCCGCATTAGACAAAAATATTGTCGATCAAAAATTCTAACATTTTGATTACGTCAGTCTCAGTGTACTTCTTGTTTGAATCAGTGTGGTTTTTAACAAAATATGTCTTGTCTTTCCCTTTAACTAAATAGGTGTATCTGCGTTCTCCATTTTTAGTGCAGAAACATTGATGTATTAAATGAACGTAACCTTACTATCACAGCCAAAGTTTTACAACATGGTTACATATTTCAAAAGTTGTTGAACACATTTAAGGGACCGACCATTTAANTTGGAAATAAAAAATACCGAAGTTACTGTTAATTTAATTTCTGCTGATGCGCATTTCGACAACTCATCTCTCACCAGTGCAGTTCAAATCAAAACATTAAGAAGTCCATCAACAAAAAAATACTCAAAAATTCTAACATTTTGATTACGTCAGTCTCAGTGTACTTCTTGTTTGAATCAGTGTAGTTTTTAACAAAATATGTCTTGTTTTCCCTATAACTAAATAGGTGTATCTGCGTTCTCCATTTTTAGTGCAGAAACATTGATGTATTAAATGAACTATCACAGCCAAAGTTTTACAACATGGTTACATATTTCATAAGTTGTTGAAAACATTTAAGAAGTTTTATAATAGATAAGAACATTTGATATCTAAATATGGCGTTACTCGTAAACAGCTTATTACTATGGGCATCTCCTGCCAGAAATTCATTAAAAGTCCAGAAAAGCTGGGACGTAAACTTACATTCTTTACGTAATAGGGGATATCGACAAGATATTTTGCTTGCATCCGTTGAATTAGCTTTGAGACCTATTGACCTGAACATTTTGCAAACATATATTTGAGTATATGGTCTTCCAAACGTTTAGATTTTATCTGCACTGCAGAGACATAAGTTGTCGAAATGCGCATATGCAGAAAGTAAATTCACAGTAACCTCGGTATTTAGTTATTTGCACACATACTGGCCTCCCACTGATACTGCCGATACTGTCTACTAAAATTTATGATGATTCTTGACCAGACCCTTCTGGAAGTTTTGAGTCTGATTTTTCTTCCGTAGTGCAACAGTGTTCTACCAGCAGACTAGGTAGGTTGGGTCCCGCCGCAATATTCAGTATGCCTTCGTCATATACAAATATAACACATGTCACATAAGCGGAATGGGAACCAGACTACAGACTAGGCTCCTTGAGCTAGCCGACAGTTTAGCGGCGAGCACCCCTTGACCCATATTTCAAAAATTACGTGTTGTCTTTTTCTCTCCTTTCATGGAGTTAGTAGTCTACCTGTATTTGGTTTTATTCGTATGTTTCTTATACTATAGTGAAACGGGACAGATAAGGGGAGGTCTGGGTACTCATAAACCGATTTAAGCCTACCGCTGGCTTTTGCTAGTGCCGGTACCAAGTCCGACTGTCCCGAGTTCCTGTCGTTTTCTACGTTTGTCGTTAATCTTTTACGTGTTTTTCCTGTGTATTTCCCTGGCAAATTGTGGCATGTAATTATAATTTTCAGCCATTGCAGGTGTTTCCTGTTATCTATTTTTTTACATTAAATAAAATTTTCTCAGTAATTTTAGAAACAATACTAGTCAAATAAATGGAACGATAGTAAACATTGTCGTGGGGACTACCATGTCCCTTTCAGACAAGTGCATAATGTAAAATTTTCCATGTTCCTGGAACTTTTCTTAAACGTGAAGAATGATTAAAAAGTAGTGTAAGGGGATTGTTCAAGCCCGTTTTAATCTCGTTTAAAATTCTATTGGAGACAACGTCAGGGCGGGTAGGGTTACTTGAGTCTAAAACATTGATTTGATCTGATACCTCACTATCGGTGGTCAGACACATTTTCTGGTAAATCTGTCAGATTTACCAGAAAATGTGTCTGACCACATGATTTAATTATGTTCATTTTCAATTCTAAATTATTACAAAAACTCTGCCTTGTCAGTAGGATGAAATAATATTTGTTCATTTGACTTTAAATGTGGTGTTGGTTCATGACTTTTTGAGAGTTTAGACAAAGATTTCAAACTTCATCATTATTGTTATCTATTGTTTGATTCTACAGTTACGTCAGTTGAAACTCATAAATATTCGTTCCAATGTCGTTTAAAACACGTCGACTTGGGATGCAGGATGAAAATTAGCTTCCCCTATTCATTCGCATATCCGATATCAAACCAAATCGTAAGGGAATATTAATAGGTTCGAAAATGTTGTTTGCTTGTTAAACTTAAAATGTCAAGTTTTCATCGCACGTGTTTTTGCTTAAAAATCGGTATTCATTTACGTAACAAATAACTTTATATTTTTTCTTTAGAAACAAAACACGCTTTGAAGTGTCTGAATAAAAATATAATAGAATGAACTTTGCGAAATTTCCTGTCTTGAAACATAATTGGCGAAATTTTCAAAATATAAAATAAAATCTTTGGGCCACCTTTTATTTAAGCGCAAAAACTGAATTCGAAAAATAAAGGATTTGACCTGGAAATATCAGGGGATTGCTTTGTGACAGAATAGTCTACATGAATTGTAGTAAGAACAATGTAGTTGATTTAAATAGCCAGTAAATCAACTTGGCTAACGGATCGCTTATTCAGCACACTCTGTTAGGCATGCTAGAGATCCCGGGTTCGATTCCTGGAGATGACATTAGACAATTTTGTTAGGATATATTCATGCTCTTCAGTTACATTTGGCACCCAATCAAAGCCCAAAGTGGTTAGAAGGAGCTAACCAGGGTTTGATGATGACACTCGAGGTGGGAGAAGTGTGACAGGGCACCCTACCTGCATTGTAGTAGGTAAAAGATTACAATAGCCAATATATAAGTTATTTTTGTTTTCCCTTATATCCAGTAAAAGATTTACAGCTCGAATATTTTAGTTCATCTGTTTAATGAAAATGTTTTAAAGGGAATAAGGAACGAAAATTTCATATACTTTGGATTTTTCTATATCTTTTATAATTAATTCTTTAACTTTTACAACTCAACTTATTTTAATTTGCTATATATACCTGCAGAAAAAGGGATTGAACGCATGTTATACACCATTAGTTGGAAATAAATATACAAAAAACAGACTCCAAAATAGCAACATACATACCATAGATATAATTATGTAAGTTATCATATCTTGATAATTATTGGATTTTTTGCAAGTTTTCATTGATTTTTGCCAAAATTCTGCACGAAAAAAAAATCCAGAAAAAGGGGGTTCCGATCCCTTTTGATCAATCAGTTTTTTTTCTGTTTTGTTTTAATGTATTTATATGCTTATGTGCCTGTGTAGGGAAAGGATGGGGGCAAATGTGATTGGTAGGTAGTGCTAGTTTGTTTTGTATACACAGGGAATACACAGATATTCATTCATTTTGTTTGCAAACTACAAAGGAGCGATTTGTGCGTGAACATTTATTAAGATATATTAATTACCATGGTGCACAAAAGGATAAAAATGAAAGCTTTGATATTTTTTCTTCGTGTAAGGTAAAAAAAATCTGTAATTTCTAGCATATTTAAACACCTGACAGATTGGTTATCAAAATAATAATAAACATGTTTGGAAATTTGATCTCAGTTGGCGATTGGTCAGTCATGTAAATGTCTCGTGTCAGTTTTTAGAAATAGTGCAACCGGATGTTGATGAAATTAACAACTGCATCATTGCCTAGCGAAATGGTTTCTGCATTTTTATAACTAAGATAACCTATCAATACTCTGGTGTAAATTACTTTTAGAGTGTAAAAATTTCCAAGGATTCTTCTCTAATATCATTTACAAAAATCATAGTTCCTGGACTTGTGATGACATGATTAAGGCACTGAATTTTTTGCTGGACAATATTTTTGTTCGTTTTGGCAACATCGTTTATCGACAGGTCATTGGAATTCCCATGGGTACAAACTGTGCACCTCTCATTGCAGATCTTTTTCTGTTCTGTTACGAACGGGACTTTATGAAAAAACTACAGAATGGAACCGTACAAAGCAGTGATCAACTTATTTCAATTTTCAAAGATAATAGTAGGTACATCGACGATATCCTTACTATTGACAATCTCCAGTTTTTAGACTATGTCGACCTCATTTACCCGCAAGAACTGAAACTTAATAAAGCAAACGATGATTCTAAATACTGCCCATTTCTTGATCTTACTATCATTATTGACTCTGGCAAAATTAAAACTAAAATTTATGATAAAAGGGATGATTTTGATTTCACAATTACTAATTTCCCTTTTCTTGATGGCGACGTTCCTGTAGCTCCATCATACGGGGTGTATATATCACAACTAGTACGATTCGCACGCGTCTGTTCTACTCTTGACGACTTTAATGAGCGTAACCTTACTA
>MJUU01042082.1:41934-52267 GCA_002080025.1 Modiolus philippinarum | reverse complement strand
CTGATTAATCCATTAATCAGAAGATGATAGATCTAATCAAAATAGGCTAGGGGCCATCTTGAACTAACTATGAGGTATGAGCAAAGCTCATTGTTTAAGGCCTCATGGTGACTTCAAGATGAAGAACAACAATAAAAGCGTTGTTCCTTTGCTTGTTTTTTACCATGTATTTGTAGAGACTTTGTCTCATGTGCATTTACTCAATATCCATTTATTCACCATTTCCAATGCTACTAATTGATTATAAAATTTGATAATCGATTAAACAGATAATATATCCTTAACTTTACAACTATATAATTAGATTCATTCTGCTTCATATGGAAATCCCCGTATCTGATTGGTTACAAGTACTTCTGATCATTTCCGTCACTGTGTTTTATCAGTCAGTAAAACTACACCACCTTGACAACGACGAAAGTAATAAAAGATGGAGGAATACTCTAGACAAGGAAATAGAGCATCATGCAAGATTTTACCTAAACACTTGCATTCCATTTACTGAATGTACAGTCAAACCTGTCTTATGTGACTTTCCAAGGGAACCACAAAAGAAAGTCACATAAGACAAGTGGTCACTTAATACAGGGTTGAGATTCTGATCAACACTAATTTGTCTGCTGGCATTGTTGGTGAAATAGTGTCCATATCATAGCTGTATTATGTTTTTCCTATAATATGTATTTTGATATAAAGGGGGTTTATTAAATAAATAAAAAAGGCAATCACGATTTGCACTTAAGTACATTTTTCTATTTCAAGAAAGGTAACAATTTTAGTTAATATAAAGAAAAATTTTGCAGAGCCAATTTGTTTTTCATACTTGTTATTTTTCCAGTTATGTGTTTCCCAATATATAAAATAGCATGTTATTTATAGATCAGGTGTTTGTTAACTTTATATGATTTTTTTTTATTTTAAGTAAAAACATTTTTTTTATTTAATGACACCTATTCATTATAAAAGATTTCATTCCACTAATTGATTATTTTATCTAATTATACCTATTACATTATAAAAGATTCCTTTGTTTATTCAACTAATTGATTGACAAGCAACCTTAGTTCTTGTTAATTATTATTGTTAAAACAATATACTTTAATTGACTGCAAGCTGAGAAGGCAAAATATGAGCAGATAATCAATTTGGATTATCTCCCTTACGCTGTTATCTCCCTTTAGCGGTTCTACTTCCAGACTAGCAGCTCCTTTTAATCTGCTTGTAAACATAATGATAATTCATTGTTTGTCAACAATGTCGTCGAAAACAGTGTGAGAACAAAATGACGGTCGTTAGTCGCGTAACTCAGGTGGTCGCTGAATACAGTTAAAATATATAGCAAATATCATTGGGAGGACTTCAAATTGTCTTATAAGACAGGAAGTCGTTTAATACAGTGGGTCGTTGAGGCAGGTTTGACTGTAATTATAAGTATTGAATGCAATATTTTGTAGTTTTATTGTCGTGTAAAAGCGTGGCCCGTAGCAAATTTTTCACATGAAGCACTGGCGCGCTTCATTCAAAATGTGCTATGGTCCACACTTTTACACTCCAATAAAACTACAAAATATTGCATTCAATTCTTAAACATAAGTGCCTGTTCTTATACAATGATTTCAACATTCAAACTTATTCTTGTTTTCAGTATAATGTGCTTCTCTTGTAATTCTTTAGTAGTTGCCAAATAATACATGTGATGTTGAACTAGAGGCTCACATGAGCCTGTATCGCTCACCTGGCGACTGGTTTTATTCATAGTCCCCAATAGACCACCCATTCATACTATAAATCAGTTCACCAGATGTTACATTTTCATTCTTGGATGAGTTACAAACTAAAAATCACAAACTTTGGAAGGGATCACCCAAAGACAATTGTAACCAAGTTGGGTTCCAATTGGCTTAGTAGGTTCAGAGGAGAAGACACTTGAATGCATTTCCCATAGAGTCCCTATGTTAAGCTATGTTCCCTGCTGGTGGCCATCTTGAATGAGGTATGAACATAAAAATCACATACTTTGAAGGGAAACATCTAAAGACTATTGTAACCAAGTTTGGTTCCAATTGGCTCAGTGGATTCAGAGAAGAAGACATTTGAATGCATTTCCCATCGGGTCCCTATGTTAAACTGTGCTCCACCCTGGCAGCCATCTTGGATGAGGTACGAACGTAAAAATCACAAACTTTAAAGGGGACCACCCAAGGACTATTGTGAACAAGTTTGGTTCAGTTTGACTTGGTAGTTTCAGAGAAGAAGATCTTTGAATACATTTCTCATAGGGTCCTCTGTTACAGTACTGTGCAACGTAGCCCTTACAGAAAAAACGATCAGTCACCCGTCATCTGTTCGTCAGGGAGCAGTCAGCGGTCAGTCAGCGATCAGTTAATTAACGTGACGACTTGTTATTCGTCCAACCCGTCAATTGACGTGAAACGTGACGGATGACGAGATCCCTATTCGTCCAACTCGCGTCCAGACTCGTCCATATATCACGTGATGTCTCGGGTTGAAGATTTTGCGAAATATAGATTCGTTTCACTCAGTGTATACACGATCGGTACATCATCGCAACGGATCAATCTTTTTGCTACATGTATTAATAAATAATTGCCTATCATATTTTTGTTCATTTTCATGGAGTCTTTAATAAAATAAAGTTCGAAAGGAACTGCTGCACTGACGGGTGTTATTCATCAAAATTTGCCATTTTCATCGAGTTTAAACAAAATAATGTGTAAAGGGAAAATTTCTCACTGATTGGTGCATTTGTAATGACTAAATTTAACCTGGGACTAATATATTAGTCCCAGGTTTAACAAGTCAGTTTTAATTATTCATTTTTAGATATATACAGATAATGGAATTTAAAAAAAAAACTAATGTGTATAACAAAATTTTTGTATCACATTTTTTATTTTCATGGAATTTTTAACAAAATAATGTGTAAAAGGAAAGTTTTGCACTGACCGGTGTATATCTGATGACTTAAATGAAGATTCATAAGCAATTTTTTATCAAATTTTTCATTTTCACAGAATTTTTATCAAAATAATGTGTGAAAGGAAAGTTTCGCACTGACCGGTGTATATATAATGACTAAAATGAAGATTCAAAAGTAATTTTTTATTGATTTTTTTCATTTTCCTGGAATTTTCAACAAAATAATTTGTAAAAGGAAAGTTTCGCACTGACCGGTGTATATGTGATGACTAAAATGAAGATTTGTAAGTAATTTTTTTATCACATTTTTTCATTTTCATGGAATTTTCAACAAAATAATATGTAAAAGGAAAGTTTTGCACTGATCGGTGTATATGTGATGACTAAAATGAAGATTCATAAGCAATTTTTTATCAAATTTTTCATTTTCATGGAATTTTTATCAAAATATATATAAATGTGTGAAAGGAAAGTTTCACACTGACCGGTGTATATGTAATGACTAAAATGAAGATTCAAAAGTAATTTTTTATTGATTTTTTTCATTTTCCTGGAATTTTCAACAAAATAAAAGGAAAGTTTCGCACTGACCGGTGTATATGTGATGACTAAAATGAAGATTCATATGTAATTTTTTATCACATTTTTTCCTTTTCATGGAATTTTTAACAAAATAATGTGTAAAAGGAAAGTTTCGCACTGACCGGTGTATATGTAATGACTAAAATGAAGATTCATAAGTAATTTTTTATCACATTTTTTTCATTTTCATGGAATTTTTTACAAAATAATGTGCAAAAGGAAAGTTTCTCACTGACAGGTGTATGTAATAACTATAATAAAGATCGATAAGTAATTTTTTATCACATTTTTTCAATTTCATGGAATTTTCAACAAAATAATGTGTAAAAGGAAAGTTTGGCACTGATCGGTGTATATGTAATGACTAAAATGAAAATTCATCAGTTATTATTTATCACGTTTTTTCATTTTCATGGAAATTTTGACAAAATAATGTTTAAAGGGAAAGTTTCTCACTGACCGGTGTATATGTAATAACTAAAATGAAGATTCACAAGTAATTTTTTATCACAATTTTTCATTTTCATGGAATTTTTAACAAAATAATGTATAAAAGGGAAAGTTTCGCACTGACCGGTGTATATGTAATGACTAAGATCAAGATTCATAAGTAATTTTTTATCACATTTTTTTCATTTTCATGGATTTTTTTAAAAAATAATGTGTAAAAGGAAAGTTTCACACTGACCGGTGTATATGTAATGACTAAAATGAAGATTCATAAGTAATTTTTTATTACATTTTTTTGCAATTTCATGGAATTTTTAAGAAAATGATATGTAAAAGGAAAGTTAAGCACTGACCGATGTATATGTAATGACTAAAATGAAGATTCTTAAGTAATTCTTTATTACATTTTCCATTTTCATGGAATTTTTAACAAAATAATGTGTAAAAGTTCTGCACTGACAGATACATTTGTAATGACTAAAAAGAAGATTTACAAGTGATCTTTTATCACATTTTTATGATTGATTGATTGATTGAATATTGTTTAACGTCTACTCAGCACATTTTTATGGAATTTTGAACAAATTAATTTGTGAAAGGAAAGTTTTCCCATGACCAGTCCATTTGAAATGACAAAAATGATTATTTGATTAGAATTGATCGATATTTTTTATCATTTTCTTCATTTTCGTGGAGTTCTTAACAAAATAAGGGAAATTTATTTACTTTTGATTTTTAATTAATGCATTATATCACACTAAGGTATAAACTGTTCCCACTCCCTGTCAATGTTAAACCGTTATCACGATTGAATTAGTTTCGTTTCATTGGAAAATTTCAATTATCTATTAATCTATTGATTATTTTGCATATCATTAAATGACGAGTCCTCTCTCGTCAATTGACGAATTGTATTCGTCAAATGACGAGTACCTGGACGTGAACTGTTATGGACGTGAATCGATTAGTCCCGTACCGTCACGTTCCCGTCAGCAATCCGTTCACGTCCCGTCAGCAATCCGTTTCGCGTTCGTCAAACGGTAAGGGCTACGTTGCACAGTACTGTAAACTATGTCCCGTGCTGGCGACCATCTTGGATGAAGTAAGAACATAAAAATCATAAACTTTGAAGGGGACCATCCAAAGACTACTGTGACAAAATTTGGTCCCCATTGGCTCAGTGGTTTCAGAGGAGAAGATCTTTGAATGCATTTCCCATAGGGTCCTATGTTAAACTATCTTCCCCACTGGCGGCCATCTTGGATGAATGCGAACATGCTGGACATATGTAGAAATTGTAGTTCTGGAAAACCTCAACACTTTTGCAATTCACATTTAACCTTTATCTCAAACAGTTTTTGAAATGAAAGTAAAAACGTTAAAAAATTGTGAAAATTCAAAGAAAAAGCGGCAATAACTCCTATGTGGGTTGTCAGATTTTCTTCAAAATTGCAGGACATGTAGATCTTACTATGCTGACCATTTTTTTTATAAAAACTTCACTTCTATCTTCTACCATTTTCAATATATAAGACTAAAAGTAACGAAAAACTGAAATTTTTTACGGAAAAGGGGCAATAACTCCAAGACGGGTAAACGGATATTCTTCAAAATTGCAGGGCAGGTAGATCTCATCATGCTGATCATTTTTACTCCAATCAGAATTTTGATATCTGTAATGGTTTTTGAGTTATTTGCAAAAAACAGCAATTTACCCCTATGTTCTATTTTTAGTAACAGCAGCGATGTTGTTTGGTCTACGGTCATTAAAATCACGAACTTGAAAGAACATACCCTAGTGATGATTCAGGCCAAGTTTGATTAGTATTGGCCCAGTAGTTTCACAGGAGAAGATCTTTGAATAAAAGTTAACGGACGGACGGACGGACCGATCGAGAGACGATGGACGCCGAGTGATGGCAAAAGCTCACATGGCCTTTGGCAAGGTGAGCTAAAAATCAGTTTGTAGAATGTATTTCAGTATAACGTGAATACATGTAAGTCAATTTATTTATTTTTTTTTATGAATTGGACCACTATTTAAGCACTTGCTAGCTATAGAAAGTACATTATAATGTCACTTCTTCTTGAAAAATCTGTAAAATTATTTATTGTCTGATTATAATCATTTATTAATCCATTATGCTCTTCCGATTATTTCCGATAATCGATTATGAAATATTTCTGATTGCCCATCACTACCTTGAATTGCTTTCCCATCGAGTCCAATGCTAAATTATGTTCCCTGCCGAGAGCCTTTCGGGATGTTGTTAAGAGGTATTGGACACAATATTTCAAAAGAGAACATTTAAAGATTATTGTGACCAAGTTTGAAGCAAACTGGCCTTGTTGTTTCAATCTTTGTATATTTCCATGGGTCCAATGTCATAACTATCTTCATGCTGTTAGATATCATGAACTGGATGCAAATCTGCTGAACATACAGCCTAAGTTTACTTTAGGGGATTCTGTCCTAGATAGGCTAACCATATCCCTAACCTAAACACTAACCACAGGACACAACTCTAGCCCTATTACTAACTTTAACCCTAACCCATAACCTTAACCCTAACCAAAGCTTACTGTAATAAATGTAAATGCAAAACAATCACCACCCTAAAGTAGTCGGTCCCCTAAAGTAAATGAAGGCCTAACATATTTCTGTAAGTGTATCAATGAAGGGCTATTGTGTCAAAGTTTGGTAATAAAGAGCTCAGTAGTTTCTGAGAAGACCCCATATGATCTAATGTCGAAATATGTTCTCTGCAGGCAGCCATCTTTGATGTCTTGATGATCTGCTGGACACAAGGATAGTTTAAAGGGGATCAACCAAGTCCAAGGAGTATTTTAATGCAAAAAGTTTGTTGGCAAATATCTCCTATTGTATTTCTTAGCTCACAATTAAGGAGCATTTTCATTTCACTTCGGGCAACACCAATGCCACGGGGTCAAGATCTGTCTGAATGCTTTGTCTCATTTCAGATTTTATCAGTAATTTCAAACTTGCGATGCAAATGTAGCTCTGGTCATGTTGCACATTTTATTAGATTAAACATAACCTCTTTCTCATACAGTTTTGAGATATGAGAACAAATGTAAAAGAATTGCAAAAGTATTCCTATATACTATTTTTGGGCAAAAGAACTGGCCAAGTTGTTTTGTGTTGACTGATCAGACATTTTTTCTTTTTTTTTTAATTTGTTTTTGCAGTCAGGCTTTTACATACATCCGTACATCACCACCTGACTAGGGTGTAATGGGGTTTTTAAATTCTAAACAAGTAATAAGTTGACTGTAAAATGTGTTTTTTTTTACCATTGATATATATTATTTCACACGATCTTCCTTTTACACTCTCACACCCTTTGACTTCTCATTCTTCATAATGTATACATACATAATATTATAAGAAAAAGAAATCAATTCATCATTACAAATAATCAAAATCCATATTGTTTGGCAGGCTCCATCAGACATTGTTACCTACAAACTATGACCATGATTTGAGTTTGCTTTATATTGGTCTAACAGTTTTGGAAATGAAGACTATGACCTCGGGGGGTCCACTTATATACAGCTTTGATAGGGGGTGCCGCTGGGGTTAAGATACCCCTACCTTATCATATAATAAAAAATTTAAAATCCAGACCCTTTCATATATTTTGAATTGAAAAAGATAACCTTTTCCTATATTATAATTAACCAAACAAGGATAAACTTTTTATTGTGTATTCTTCAAACAAGGTCGTATATTTAAATAAATAAACGTCCTTGATTCAAATGACATTAACATGTACTGCATCTTTTTCATATTTACTGATACACTAACTACAATAAATGTGTAATGTTTATAAAAGATAGTGTATTTGTTTCCTGATTCTTGAAGACCCTCTCCTTCCATCAGTGGGAGTAGCTAATTGGAATGGACATTATGTTGATGGATTCAGTTTACTTACGGCTGACCCCCAGCAGAGCATATCAGTTTCCTGTCTCTGATCTTATATTAATTATATTTATATTAAAAGATTTCTAGACAGATTTACTGTGGTGACTTACATATATTATAACATAATGATCAGCAGCTGTGTAAAATGTCAGGGCTTTTCATATAATTAGTAATGTAAACATTATTGACCTTATCATATATTTTNACTTCTCATTCTTCATAATGTATACATATATAATATTATAAGAAAAAGAAATCAATTCATCATTACAAATAATCAAAATCCATATTGTTTGGCAGGCTCCATCAGACATTGTTACCTACAAACTATGACCATGATTTGAGTTTGCTTTATATTGGTCTAACAGTTTTGGAAATGAAGACTATGACAGATGGACAGATAGCAATAGACACCAAGTGATGGCAATGCTAATATAACTATTCAGGCTATGCCAATGAAAATGATCTCTGCTTATAAGAGTAATTGTGATTTTTTTTTTTGTAAAATAAAAGCCAAAAGATTACCCGATGGCCAAAGTCAATTTGATTATATCCTAAGAGTGAATAAATGTAACTTCCAACTTTTAACATCTTATATTGATTAGTTCAATAAAATATTTGAATTGGAAGATGATTTACACCTAGATTTGACAAAGAGATAATCATTAGCTTTAATACCATCGTGTGTTCCCATGTACTGTCACAAAAATGCCATAGTAAGCTCTACAAAATATCACCACCATAAAAATGTATAAAGGGGATAACTGACCCTTATGGTGAATTAGCCAATAAATTGACTGGAGTATATAAGTATTATAAGCCATGATTTCCCCTAAATGAATACATATGTTCTTGAGAAATACAGAAGTTCAAAGGTTTGAGTTGAACTATTACTTAATTTCAACATATTTAAAAGATTATAAATATTCTTGTGACACTTAAAAGGAGTTCATTCATATTGTAAAATATATGGCACACCATAATTCTTATGTAATATGTAGATTTTCTTGTAATATATTACTCCTATATATATATATATACCAATCTTCCTTCTTGGTTAAAATACACTTACAGATGGTACCTTAAAGTGAAAGGCTTTAGTCAGCAATAAACAACTAATATTTCCCCTCATGCAAAAGGGCAAAACAGTAAGCCCCTACCCCTCAGTACTTCAAAAGGACACAACAATTCAGATTTCTGGTAATATTTTCAGCTAATCACTCAAACACTGGGCAGAATAAAATTCTTCTATATTTCTGTGGAAAATATCTAGTTCTGCCAATGCTCATATGCCGTTACAAAACTCAGCTTTAAAATGGTAACTGAAATCTGTAATCACAGTTATTTCGTTTATTGTTACACTAATTTGCTTTTCCAAACAGGAAGTATTTCAGATGAGTGGCAGATCTGGAATGGGGAAGCAAAGTACAAATTTCGATATTTAGGCTAAAAACAAATACTCAATCTTTAATATGTACATAAAAGATAAGAAATTTTTGACAAAATTTTTCATATAAATTGTTCTGAAAATATCAAAGTACAGAGGATCTTGATTTAAGAGGTCCCCTTTGGGAAGGAGTCAATCTGGCCTTTTAAGAAAGGTAGCCTTTTAAATCAGGTTCATTTAATATGAAATATGCTATGAAGGGAACTATAAAAGGTGGCTGCTTATTCAAGATGACTGCTAAGGCTGATTTGACTGTATTAGCAAACAGGAAGTAAAGAAGTGACATACTTGGAATGTTTAGGAACCAAAATACAGAACATCTGCACCAATTGATGAATTTCTTATTTTCAGCAGACACCACATACTAATAATTTCTTGAAATATCCAGAGTATGGTGTGGACCTCCTGTCTGTAAATCACCTAAAAATTATTAATATGGCACCTCCAGAAATCTCTCATTACAACCAAATATGAAGTACCGGTACAAGTATCTATAATTTTTGAAATGTAACTCTTAGAGACGAAGTTATAAACTGCTCACAAGGCAATGCAAAGGTCAAAATGTCTACAAATATAGTACTTTCAGAAAGCTCCCATCATAAGCAACTTAAATACAAAAATAATAACATTAAATGGTTATATACCCTTTAAAAAACAAGTGATGACCCTAAAGGATGTCTCGCCTGTCCCTGCTGGACTCTAAATTGATGTAAAATCTAAGTGAACTAATCAGAAAAGTGAACATGCTCACTAGACTGTGAAATTGTGGTCAAGGACAAAAGTCACCTGCCACACTGACATGTACTACCCAAGACCAACCTACATACCAAATATTATCAACCTGCCACTTCTAGTTATTGAGAAATGGACTTAAGCAGAAAAACTTAAAGTGGCCACTAGACCGCGAAATTGAGGTCAAGGACAAAAGTCACCTGCCAGACTGACATGTACTACCCAAGACCAACCTA
>MJUU01042082.1:3030-41557 GCA_002080025.1 Modiolus philippinarum | reverse complement strand
CTGGATGCTGACCTACCATCAGAGATGCATGCATATGCAAGGTTACATCAACCAACCATGTATAGTGACTGAGATCTGAACTCAGACGTAAACTTGAATGTAAGTCGTTCAAGCGGAAAATATAGGTCAAAAAGACCTTATTTTGACTTGATGCTGACCTACCATCAGAGATGCATGCATATGCAACCTTACATGATCTTAGCATGTACAGTGACTGAGATCTGAACTCGGACATAAACTTGAATGTAAGTCATTCAAGCGGAAAATATAAGTCAAAGAGACCTAATTTTCTTGAAGGCTGTGAGATAGCCCAAGATGCATTTGTATACAAAGTTTGATGATCCTACCCTTCATAGTTACCAAGATATATACTTAAATGCGGACGCAGAAGTAGACGTAAACGGATGCGGATGAGGACGCCAGGGGTACTCCAATAGTCCCCCTCAACTTCGTTGAGGTGAACTAAAAAGTGTTTGTCAATGCAAGTGTATGACAATTCCTCCCAACAAGTTAAAAATTCAAATATATTTTCTGCTGCTGCCTTAGTGTTTGAAATAGATTATATATGATTTCAAAGTTTGCTTCTTTATGGAATCCAACTTCCCCTTCAGATGATGATCGACCTACCATCTGCAAGGATAGAGAATTCAATCATATACAGTAAATGAGATGTGAACGAAACTATTGCTGATCTACCATTTAAGACGGATGCATGGATGCATATGTAAGTTTAGATGATTCTTATAAATTTAGATATGCTTTTTAAGATACATGAACATAGATGATAGATGATCCTACCTTTTGAATGACCTTTTATATAATTACTCTATCTTTAATGGAAGATGATCAAGTGGATAGTGCTGGTCAAAATGAGTTACTTTTTGCCTTGAAGCAGATGAACACTAAAAGATGCAGGCGAATGCTGCAATTAAGGCTAATATCCTGTATAAGTGACCGATATCAACCTGGATGTATACTTGAATGCAAGTCTATAAATGGCCCATTGTTTCAGAGGAGAAGATTTTTGAATACATTTCCATTGAGTCCTGTGTTAAACAATGTCCCTCGCTGGCTGCTCACCATCTTGGAAGGGGTGCCAACATAAAAATCACGAACTGAAAGAGACCACCCAAGGACTTAGTTGCAACTAAATTTGGTTAAAATTGTTCATGCCATTTAAGAGAAGATGTATAAATGCATTTCCCACAGGGTCTAAAGTTAAACAATGTTCCCAACTGGAGGCCATCTTTAATGTGGGGCTTCATAGACACATTTTTCAAAGAAGACAAAGAAAAAACAATTAAGACCAAGTCTGATGACAAAAGGAAAAGTAGTTTAAGAAGAGAAAATCTTTGAATGTGTTTTCCCATAGAATTCAATGTTAAACTTAGTTCTTATTGGAGGCCATCTTGGATGAGGCACAGCCATCCACAACACATTTGTTTTGTTTTTTTTAAAGGAGAACCCAAGGACTACAGTGACAAAGTTTGGTTCCATTTCTGTGGCTTCATAGGAGAAGACCTTTCAATACTTTGCCATTGGGTCCAATGTTTAAACTATGTTTCCAGGTGGTGGCCAGGTCTTGGATATGACCTGAACTTGTTGGACACAATTTACAATTAGAGCTAACAAAGGACAGTTGCGACCACCTTTTGGTTCCAGTTGGCCAAGTAGTATTAGGAAGAAGATCTTTGAATATGTTTTTCCAATAGGATCCAATCTTAGAGTTAGTCAATGGCTGGCAACCAGCTTAGATGAGGTGCAGACTTGTTGGACACATTTTTCTAAAGAAGACAAACTAAGGACAGTTGAGACCAGGTATGGTTCAAATTGGCCATGTAGTTTCAGAGAAGATCTTTGAATGTGTTTTCCCACAGGGTCAAGTGGTATACACTGAGTTTCCCGCTGGCAGTCGTTTTGGATGAGGTGTAGGTATGTCAAAACAAAGTCCCTCTTGTAGGCACAATGTAGACCTTGTCATGTATTTAAAACTTGACCTCTATATCAAATCATTTTTGAAATGTAAGGCAAAATGTGTAAAATCCCAAAAATTTGAGAAATAAAGGGCACGAACCCCTATATGGAAATTAGGATTTTCATTAAAATTTCTAGAAAAGTAGATCTTGATATGCTGAACATTTCTGCAATTTAAAGTTGACCACTATTTGTCATAGTTTTTTTATAAAAAAAAAAATAACAAATATCAAAATTAAGAAAATTTTCCAAAACGGGTTAACAGATTTTCTTCAAAATTGGATGGTGGGTATATATATTGATATGATGATCACTTCTACTCAATGTCAGATTATACTATTTTTGAATTATTTGCCATAAACGGCTTTCAACCCTTTAATATGAACATGTGTTATTTATAGTAATTGCAGCCATGTTATTTGGTATTCAAACTCCTCGGATAAAATTTTGAAACAACATACCCTGGTTATGATTCAAGCCAAGTTTAATTAAAATTGGCCCAGTGGTTTCAGAGGAGAATATTTTTGAAAAAGTTTACAACAGATAGATGATGGAAGCCAAGTGAGGACAATATCTCACCTGGCCCTTCAGCCCAGATGACCTAACTATTATTAATAGCAATTATGATATAAAACATAAGTAATATAAATATTTTATAAATAAAACAAATTTGAGAATCTTGCGAAAAATTGTTCTTACATTGGTGGTAAAATTTGGTGTGCATGTTTCCATGGAGACAGTAGCTGAACCTTCTGTTGTCTCCAATCATGTTCAAAATAGAGGTTTGTCTGAGTACCAATATCCATAACATCTGTATCATTGAGGTCTATTTCCAACATTTTGTTTCTGAAAGTCTTGGTATAAAACAAGCCAATTTTCGCAAGAACTTTTTTCCCTAAATTTTTAAATCCCAACTTCAATATTTGAAATTCCTTTCAGTTTTCAAAGTTTCTCCAGACTTCAGGTCTCAATTCTCTTTAAAGAATGTATATCCAATTAAACCATTCAAAACTTATCATTCGCCTCTATTGTGAACTTCAATATCCACAGAATCATCCAAAAGATTATATATCTTCATGAAAAATTAAAAAATCAAAACTGAACAATGTTTGTAAAAAGTTAAATGAACCAAACGGTTAATTCAAATTTGTTGATTTGTAAATAGTTCTTTCCTTACATAACATTTAACTACCCATAATAATCCAGTTTTCGTAAAAACTTTCTGAGCAATAACAATGTATTGACATTGTTTTCCTATTAAATGACTGATATACATTAGCTTATCCCATATCATACAACTGGTCCATTAAAAAAATACCAATATTTGTATATAAATTTCACAAGCTCCCATGTGTTGTCATATGTATTTAACCCAACCATTTCGTGGGGTACTCTCAAATCACCATTAATCAACTTGTTCATTTAAGTACTCAATATATTGCATGTCCTTCATATCTTAAAAACTTCAAGTATGGGGAAACTGTGTCAAAATGTCTAATAAAAGTTTGATTAAGACAACTGTCTGTTTTCATTTCCCTTTATAGGGTTACCTATGACTAAAATGGTAATGATGGGAACATACAACAATGTATGGTACATTTACCCAGAAAATACCACAGTGTAATAACTATATGTCAGCTGAAAGTGATCCTATTGTCCATTTTAATGTACCATGATCAGACATAGGTCACATGTGAGAAATTCTGTCATCAATAAAGAAATGAAGTAGAAAATTTCATCTCATTTTTGGGGGGAATTAAATTCCTGCATTTAATAAAAGCAAGTATGAATGCTAAAAAAACCAAAAGGCTCTAGAGAGCCTGTAATGCTCACCTGGACCTTGGAAGACATATACAATAGTTTCAGAGAAGATGTCTGAATAGTTTTTACATCTAGGGTCCAATGTTAAATTTTGTCCCCCAATATTTAGTCATCTTGGCATTGGTCCAGACCAATTGGACTTGCATGATTTTTTTTAATTTTTAATATTAGACCATTGTGCCCAATTTAGGTTCTAACTTGGGCCTTCCTAAACAAAATGTTTTTTGTTGTTTATTGACTAACAAATTTTGATGTGACTGGGTAGGTTTTTTTATAGGTCGGCCTGGACTAGTTGTTTCAGGAAGATCCTTAATTGTGTTTTCCAGAGAGTCTAAGGTGAAGCTAAGTTCCCTGCATGTGGCCATTCTGGAGGAAGTGTGGACCAGTCTGATACAGTAAAAGTATCATAAAAGAACAATTGTGACCATGTTTGGTTCTAACATGACTAGTGAGATCTTTGAATCTGTTTCCCACAAGATCAAATGTTGAAACTATTTCCCAGCTGGCAACCATTTTGGATCATATAAAGACTGACAGATTCTTTTTTTTAAAGGAGACAATCTAAGGACCATTGTGAAGTAAGTATGCTCTATTCATAGTTTCAGAGGAGAATTTACCAGTACCAGAATGTGTTTTTCATAATTGTCACTATGTTTTGTTCTAATTGTATTTGAACATGTTTTCCATAGGGTCCAAAGCAAAACTATGTTCTGCGCTGGCAGCCATCCTGGTTGAGATTCAGACCAATGTTGGAAACATTTTTGAAGGACCACCAAAGGACCATTGTGAATGAGTCAGCTGAGAATATATTTGAATGTGTCAATAGGGTCAAATGTTAAACTTTGTTCTGTGCTTGCAGTCGTCTTGGATGAGGTACAGACCTGCTAGATACCTTTATTTGAAGGGAACCACCTAATGACAATTGTGACCAATTTTGAATCTAACTGAAACAGTAGTTTCATATAAGATCTTTGGATGAGTTTACCATAGGGTCCTATTGTTAATCTATGTTTTCCTGTTTGCAGAAATCTTGGATGAGGTACAAACCTGACAAATATCTTTTTGAAGGGGACCACATTATGATCATTGTGACTAAGTTTGCAATATGGTCAATTATGTTCCAAGTAAATTGGCAGTCATCTAAATTAAAGCAGAACTGCAAGATAACTTTTTGAAGGGAACATTCTAAGGACGATTGTGACTAGGGACAAGAGTATTCTTTTATCGATAATTTGTACATGATTTCCTTTGATCTGCATTGCCTGGTATTCTCAGCATCACTGAACAGACCGTGATACAGAAAATAACGGGTCACTGTCAAGACTTCATGTGCACTTTGCTATGTGTCATGTTCATACACATCATACATTGAACTGATGAAGAATGCATATTAATTATTGTAATAAAGAATGCTAACACAGAAATTTTGGTTAATTTCAATTTATCATAGAATTCTTTTTATCAGTTTGTGAATTACCGATAAAAGAAATAGAGGACATTTTGTTTTTGATAGGATTTTCATAACAGAGCAACACATTCACAAAGCTCACCCTGACCTGCTCAATTGATACTTGCCCTGATAAATGCCCTGCGAAAGTCTATATCAAAAACAAAATGTCCTATATTCCATATTGAATGTGCTTTCCACTGGTCAGATAAACTATGTTACCTACTGGCTGCCATCTTGGATGCTGTATCGAGATCTACCAGATATCTTTTTCGAAAGGGGTCATTTCAGTAGCACTATGACCAGGTTTCATTGTAAGTAGATAAGTAGTTTCAGATTTACCAATTTTTATGGAGAACCTTTGACAATCCAAGATGCATCATCTAACAAAATATTATTCCTCCACCTGCTCTGGTATCCCCATCGGGGCTTATAATGCAAACTTGAAATTGTGTCACTCATGCATGAAATGTAGGTCAAAGTGACCTTATTTTTCTCAAACCTCCTTACTACCCAAGACGCATTCACTGACAAAATATTATTTCTTTATCTGCTCTAGTATCTGAAATCTTGACTTGAATAAAAACTTCAACACTCATGTTTAAAATGTAGGTCAAGGTAACCCCAATTTCATACCAACATCAAGAACTATAAAGATGTATTCATGGGCAAAAGCTAATTTATGTACAACTTGTTGTTCAAAAGATATGTGGACCTTTACTTTGTTGCAGACTAAATCCTGACAGATGGACAAACAGGTGAAACGCGTATATGCCAATATCCCCTCCCCACATCTGTTAGATGAGAGGATAAAGAGGAAACCTACAGAATATTGATATAAACCCAGAAATGGCGACCAATATGAACATATTTGGGTTTTTTCATATACACAATAAATAGTTTGGAAATATCCAACAAAACAACAGACTGAAACAAATAAAAAAACTAGAAAAATGTGAGCAAAGCTCACGTATATCATACCCCCCCCCAAAAAAAAGATCAAATCAAAATTTTAAATAATTGGTGCACAATGGCAATATGTACTGAATATACTGTGAAAGTTTCAATGGATTTCACCAAGTAGTCTAGGAGGAGTTGTGGCCACAAAGTGTGTACTCCTATGGCGGACGGAATAATGAACGGACGGACGAACGGACGGACGGACGGACAGACGAACGGACAGACACCATGATCACTGTATACTGCCCGCTAAAGCGGAGGGTATAATTAAACTTACTATCAATAGTTACATTTATCTTTCTATGTCCAATCCTAACTGCCTTTTGTTTTTAGCATTCTAAGAATTTGCTTAAATGGTTTTCATGTGAAAATTGGGATATGAGATTGGCAAAATTTTTGTTCCTTCCCTGGAGAACCCTTAACAAGCCATGTCTTTTTAACATTAATATCTGGGATAAAAGTTTATAAAATTTATGTATTTCCATTTCTGGGAATAAAGCATCTGATTTGTCATCTAATTTTAAAAATTACAATATACATGTATATTCTTTAAAATACATGTTACAAATTTTCAGATAAGAAATATTTCATTATTTACAGCCCTTAAAACCCCAAGGATTACATTTAAACAAAGTTACGTCTAAATACCACTCAAACAAATTCTAAACAAGAACATGTTATGTCAATAGATGTATTTACTGAGGATTGCAACATAAATATATTACGACACCATTTTGTGCACAGATGTCCCTGCAATGATTTTAGATCCTGGGTTTACACAACCTAACATTTAAAACGAGAAGAGGCTTAACTTGTATTTTAAAATTTGTTAAATAGTTCATTTTGTTTTTTTCCATGCATTTAATGTTAACCTTTATTTTTATTTATTTTTTTCTGAATGATCAATATTCTTTCAACTTTCAAAGACTATTTCAATGAAATTTCATTTTCTATCGCTTTAACAAATTTCAGATCAATATCTGATTTCAGGCTTACAATATGCCTGTGTTTTCTGGTATTTATATCTAATATATTTCAATGTACTCGGTCACACTCATTGTTCATTTAAAATAAAACAGTAGCGTTTTATGAAATTGTACGATCAAATAGGATCGACAGTCATTGACCACACAACAGACATTTATCTTCATATGAAATAATAATAAACCAGGACAAATGTAGAGGTCTATATCGTAAGCCCCTCACACATTACATTTAGGGCAAATCAAGAAACCTCCATGCAGTATAAACCTCAATCCTCTATCCCCGCACATGATACTGATTTTTCAACTACATTTTATCTGTGTTTTTAGAAGGAACATCTACATATCATTTATTATTCTACTAAGAATTGTAGTATCGGTGATCAAGACTCTTATAAAAACCTTCAACCTAAATCACACTTGCGATTAAAAGTAGGTTGATGCAGCCTAATTCTCATAAGGAGCTTTGCAACTACAAGATGAGACTCCACTAAATGTCTTCCATGGGGAGCCATTATTACATTTTATGAATTTTCTTAGTTACCTGAAGTTCACTTTATGCGGCAATATAATGTTCTCAAAGTGGCACATCTGCCAAGTAAAATATCCAAGCAATGACCAAACTTTAAAGTCTAATAAGAAATTTCTATCGCCCCCAAACTTGGGTATATGCAAATTACCAATTTTGCCTGCGAGATCCTTGGGCATACATGTCACAAGTGTTTCACGATCACTTGAGCATATTATCAATATTAACAGTTATATGTTTTAAGTTTTAAGTGAAAGTAGCATGGCTTTGTTTATACATGTACTACTTTTGACTTAATGCAAGCAGCTGATTGGCTATTCAGTAGAGTCTAACCTTGAAAGACATCATCTTAGTACCACTGTGATAAAGTCTGGTTCTGATTGGCCTGGTAGTTTCGGAGTTCTTTGAAAGTGTTCCCATAGGTCCAAATCAAAACTATGTTCCAGATGGTGGCCATCTTGCAATTGGATAAAGTGCAAACTGGAATATATTATTTTACAGGGGACCTCACCAGGACTTTTGTGGGTAAGTTTTGTTTTAACTGTCAAAGTAGTTTCAGAGAAGAAGATTCTGAATATGAACAGACCTGAAAAAAACATTACTTTTACAGGTATTACCTATGATTTACTCTGGCCACAATTTGTTCCAATTGGTCCAGAAGTTTCAGGGAAAATCCTTAAGGGTCCAATGTTAAATTTATCTTCCAAGCTGGTGGCCATTGGATGAAGTGTTGACATGAAAAACACTACTTCTGCAGGGGGTTACTGGAGACCTATTGTAACCAATTTCAGTTCTTACTGAATTGGTAATTTCAGAGAAGAATATTTTTGAATGTGCTTTCCGGTAACATCAAATGAAAACTATGTTCTCTGCTGGCAGCCATCTTGGATAAAATGTCAACCTGAAAACCCCCTTTTCAACAGGGGACCATCCATGGACTTTTGTGTCTAAGTTAGTTTCAAACTGCCAATGACTGATGCAAAGTGATGGCAAAAGCTCTGCCCGGTTATAGCCATGTAAGCTAATCAAAGTGCTTAGAGCCCTTATAGAAAGGTTGCTTTCAAAGATTTAAGTAGACTTGGTACAAGCTCCTCTTGTCGTTTATTCTTTCTATTTTGCTATAAAAGTGTGCAGTAAACTATCCACACTTGTTTACTATCAAACAGTGTTACAAATATTGAAAAGAAGAAAGATAAATAGTACAGTCACAACATATAAAAATTCCTGACAAGCCAGCACTATCTGAACTAAATGCAAATTCTAAAGACCTCAAAATGTCACCTGCTCTTAAAAGTAACGGTTATCCCACAACAGTTCCTACATAATGATTATCTCCCTTTCTATATGTAAACTGAACTCTTAACATCGCTGCATCTATTTTTAAAAGTGACTACAAGACTAGAATTTTCAAGGTAAAATTGATGATATTAATGTGGACTAAAAGGCTATAAACGAACAAGAAATGGCAACAGGTCGTTTCATTTCAGTGATGAAAAAAAAACGGCATCTAAAGCCTAGAGTTACAAGACTTCCATTAACTTCTGTTTAACAAATCTTCGGACCATTAAAAATATAGCTTGTCAAAAAGGCAACCAAGAATAAGGCCTCTGACAATGCACAGACAGTGAAACACAAAACTCACACGTTGAACTAAGCTTTCGTCAATTCTACTTTCATTTTGTCCATTCAGCACTTGTTGCACATGCATCCGTATCAGAAATTTGTTTACATGCCGTTCAAGCAACCGAAGCGCTCTTGTGTAAAATCGTTTCACCGTTAGAACATTTTATCAATTTTAATTGCCGGATATCAATCATATTAGCACAAAGATGCACATTATTTAATCCTTTGAAGATTCTGTGCAATGACAAACCATTCTTCCGAAATTACCCAAAGTTTACCAATGATGAATTTTCCATTAAGGGGGGTGTGCAATCATTTTTCTTGAATAATTCTTTTAAATGATCACCAAATTCTTTCAAATCTGTATGAATTACTTTATTTTTTCATTAAATCATTGTTTAAATTCAAAAATATTATTTTGGTCAATCTGGTTTTTCAAATTGAAGCACCTGTTTTTCTTCATAGTGCATTTCAACTGACAGGGTCATGACATTAGAAAGCGTTGCAATGCAACCTTTCTAAAAAAAATCAACAATTTAACTACTAAATACTACTAAATATTCATTTATAAATGTAAACTGTCTATGTAAAAAAATCACTAAAATTTATTGATAGGTTCTTTTTCAAACGAAAGAACATGTTCATGAAAATTTAATTTTCTTTCTCACATGATTAGTGAAAAATACTGGAATACAATTACAATTTTCAATGTAAGTATGTTTCATTTTACTACATTTCACACATTTTTAAGTTTTTCTAATGTCTCCTTTTGTTTTTAAAATGCAAAATTATCTGTGATATTTTTTTTTTTACTTTTTGGACCTGAAAAGTGAATGTTGGAACATATGAAAACAAGCTGATGAACCACTAATATTCCAATTTTTCCCCACAATTACATGTACATGGTCAGGAATTCATCTTCTATCAATAAATAAACCAGAGTTATCTCCCCTATAGCATAGTATGCAGTAAGGTATGACATTATCATTAAATTCATAAAAAAATATTTAATGATAAAACTTCAAAGTAAAGTTATCAAACTGTATAAAATAGCATTTTAAATATTAATTTGAACAAATATCAAAAATCAATAAATATGTAATTCACTTAGAAAAACCATCAACATCAATTTTAAAAGCTGTCAATATTGTCAAACAGTGGCAAGAAGATACTAAAATTTAAACAGTAACATAGTTATTGTTCAAATATGTATCTAATGCATTATAGAAACTTTGGAATGAATCTTCAAGGACTTTCATCATATATCCTTTATATATCAAATTATATCAATGTTAAGCCATTAGCAGGCCTTTCACTGTTCACTGAAAGCACCTCGGCTTTAAAATGACAAGAATTGCAACCCAAATGATGTATTTACGTATTATAATGCAAAGTGGTTGGTATTTACAACTGCCCTAGGAGGGAAATGGTTTATCTTCAATGCTCATCTCTCCTTTGAATGATTTTTTTTTTATTTTTGCAAATAAAAAATTCTTACCCAATCACTCATTTTATCTCTAACATTTGCAATAATATTTACGAGGGATAAAGAAAACTAAAACAAGAGGAAAAGCTGTCAATGTGACAGCAAACCGGGTTTTCTTTTACATGGACAGTATATCATACACATTTGTTGACCCTGAATATTTGAAATGTACTTATAATTTTCATTAATTTTCAATGTTAAACCTTCCACCAAAGTAGCCTATTTGAAAGTTCAGCAACTTGGATTTTAGGCAAAAAGGAAAATAAAAGTACTGTAAACACACCTGATACAGGTACATATGATCTACATTATAAAAACTTCCTGTCTATTAAACTGTAGGAGAATTGTTCTGGACAAATGGGACACCCTATTTGTATATATTTGACCTAAAAATAACTAAGTTCAACAACAGATATTTTTTACATAAATTATCAAAAAATCAAAATACCATGCACACCTCTAATATATGTACAATTGATTTGCAAAATAAAAACTTCCTGTCTCAAATACTGTAGGAGATTTGCTCCGGACAAAAAGGGTACCCAATTGTTAAAAATTTGAGGTAAAAATGACTAAGTTCAACAACTGATATTTTTCACATAAATAATCAAAAATCAAAATCAAAGTACCATGCACACCTTTGATATATGTACAATTGATCTGCAAAATAAAAACTTCCTGTCTAAAATACTATAGGAGATTTGCTCCGGACAAATTATGTACCCATTTGGCAGCCGCCCGCCATTTTCACCATTTTAATAACCAGATTTTTCCAATGGAAATAAAAGAACAAGGAACAAAAAATTTACAGTCAAATACACTTCCCATGTACACTTTGAGAATAAAATTCTATCCTTGACCAGGAGGAATTCTGACAATCAGGCTCAATATGTATGGGGAGTATATTCCTAGTTTTATAGAAACTCCTGAAAATGTTTTTGTACAGTATCTTGCAATTATTATTCACCCCCTGTTTTGTATGTTGTGGTTATTTAATCCCCACCCCAATTTCAACAAAGTTCTTTCTATAATTTATATTTATAGCTTTTATGTGAGATAATACTTCTAAGTATGGTGTTAATTATTGTACTAAACACTCCTAGATATTTTACCAAAGGATATGGAGTAAATAACACTTATGCTAACTCCAATTGCTATAATTGGAGCTGTATGGCCATTTCGGGAATTTATTCTTTATCAGCAGCAACCTTATCTATATTAATGTTTACTTTAGCAACTTTGACACATAGTCACGGTAACCCAATTCATGTGTAAGTAAGCTAAATTACATGACCATAAACAAACTCAGATATATAGTCATAGTTTGATGGCTGAAACACACAGGTAGGAACTTTGTCCTGTGAAGACTTGTGGTGGTTGTCCTGATGTTGTGCCGGTGATCGTAACAAAAATATAAACAAAACAGAATTTTTGCAAATTTACAGATAGTATTAGCTTGTTGGGAAGATTAAAAGACATGCACATTGTAATCATTTAAGCCATCTTTTTGTCATTTCTTGATCATTTCTATTGGGGAATGTGAAACCTCGGTCCGTTATCTCCCTGTACCAAGTTAATTATTAATAATTAAAGTGGAGATAATTTTGATTTAAATATCAAAAGAGTCTATTAATATGCTAATTAAAATTATCTCCATTTTGAACCATACGAAACTAACTTGGTACAGGGAGATAACAGACCAAGGTTTCTCATAAACATAAAATCATGTTTTTGTCGAAAGTGGCAAAAAATGTAAATTCACACTTTTCCACACGATATTAATATGCTAAAAAGGGTTAATCAGGAATTCTTTACATGCTAGCTTATTGTGATAATAAAATTTTGAACATTACATGCATAGTAATAGTAAAATTTGCAATTTTAAAACAAGAGGCTCTCAAGAGCCTGTATCGCTCACCTGGACCATAAAAAGCATTTCTAATAGGAAAAAAAAACATAAAATTTAGCAGAATACTTTTTTTTTTCTAAAATTACAGTATTCTTGTTTGTGGCAACTGAAAGATCCACTATCCATTACAACCCATAACAGAACACCATTCGAAAAAATTTGGGGTACAGACCTGCCAGATACCTTTTTTGGAAAGGACATCTGAGGGCCATTGTGACTAAGCTTGGTTATAATTGGACTCGTAGTTTCTGAGAAGAAGATCTTTGAATGTATTTTCAATACGGTCCAATGTTAAAACTTTGTTGCCTCTGGCGGCCATCTTGGATGAGGTACGGACCTGCCGGTTACCGTTTTTGGGAAGGACCATCTAAGGACACTTGTGACTAAGTTTGGTTATAATTGGACTGGTAGTTTCTGAGAAAAAGATCTTTAATGTCTTTCCCATAGGGTCCAATGTTAAAACTATGTTCCCTGATGGCGGCCATCTTGGATTTAGGTATGGACCTGTCGGATACCTTTTTTGGAAGGGACCATCTAAGGATCATGGTGTCTATGTTTGGATATAATTGGACTGGTAGTTTTCTGAGAAAAAAATCTTTGAATGTCTTTCCCATAGGGTCCAGTGTTAAGACTATGTTCCCCGCTGGCGGCCATCTTGGATAAGGTATGGACCTGTTGGATACCTTTTTTGTAAGGGACCATCTAAGGACCATTGTGACTAAGTTTGGTTATAATTGGACTGGTAGTTTCCGAGAAGAAGATCTTTGAATGTAATTTTCATAGGGTCCAATGTTAAAACTATGTTCCCCGCTGGTGGCCATCTTGGATTAGGTACGGACCTGTCGAATACCTTTTTTGGAAGGGACCATCTAAGGACCATTGTGTCTAAGTTTGGTTATAATTAGACTAGCAGTTTCTGAGAAGAAGATCTTTGAATGTCTTTCCAATAGTGTCCAATGTTAAAACTATATTCCCCGCTGGCGGCCATCTTGGATTAGGTATGGACCTGTTGGATACCTTTTTTGGAAGGGACCGTCTAAGGACCATTGTGACTAAGTTTGGTTATAATTGGACTGGTAGTTTCTGAGAAGAAGATCTTTTAATGTAATTTTCATAGGGTCCAATGTTAAAACTATGTTCCCCGCTGGTGGCCATCTTGGATTAGGTACGGACCTGTCGGATACCTTTTTTGGAAGGAACCATCTAAGGACCATTGTGTCTAAGTTTGGTTATAATTGGACTTGCAGTTTCTGAGAAGAAGATCTATGAATGTCTTTTCCCTAGGGTCAAAAGTTAAAACTATGTTCCCTTGGATGAGGTATGGACCTGTCGGATACCTTTTTTGGAAGGGACCATCTAAGGACTATTGTGACCAAGTTTGGTTCCAATTGGCCCAGTAGTTTCAGAGGAGAAGATCGTTGAATGAAAAGTTCACGACGGACGGACAACGGACGCCAGATGCCAAGTGATGGCAAAAGCTCATCCTGGCATAGCCAGGTTAGCTAAAAAAGTAAGTCCTGATTTTGTGGTGTTTTGTCCTGGTGATGTGGTGGTTAGTCCTTGCTTGTGGTGGTTTTAGTTGCCCAATTCATGTCAAAGTAACACCAAAAGGAGAAATGAACAAGGTTTATTCAACTAATAATGTTGTAAATTGTAGATATACTGATCATAATAACTTCTTCCATTTACATCCCATGTCAAATCAAAGAAGATAATAATGAAGTATACACTGAAATCCCATTTGTTCATCAAGGAAAAATACTCATTGCTAGAAGGATTATCTTGCACTTGCATGGTGCCAATAAAGGATACAAACTTTCAAAAATGTGGGCAATTATCATTATTGTATATCAGACCTTGTGTCACCACATCAATTTCACCAAGTTCCTGGTTCTTCCCAATGTATCAATAATGGAACACTTATGTAATTTTTGGTGAGTGGCAATGGTGTTATTCAAGTTGAAACTGACCCAACAGAGATGAGAAAATATACCAGTCTTATATATAAGAACTCATTAAACAATAATTTGCATAGCTTATTTTGTGGTTATGCGCACTGGCGGACCTAGCTTCGGAAGAACTAGGGTCAGTTCCAGTGGGGTTCTAATATACTTTTTGCCATTTTTGGTGTCAGTCAAATTGCTAATATTCTGCAAGAAATTTTTAAAAATCCAGAAATACGGGTTCCAACCCCAGATCCATGATTAAGCCAATGACGAGTGATGTAAATACTTGATCATTTTTCAAGAAAAACAAAGTAAGGTTAACTCGATTGACTACATACAGAACTTACACAGGAAACAGCATGTCCGTCTTCAGTAAACAATTTTCTATTTCTATTTTGAATTTTAAGAAATACTTTAACATAGTGTTCCGCCCAACGCAATGTAGTACAGAACGCCTGTTCTTCCCGTCCCTTAAGACTTAAACTATAATTTTGTCATCAATTCTGATTTGTTCCCGTAACAAGATGCATACATTTTCAAAGAATATTGCTGTGGCTTTTATGTTAACACATCTTTGACAATAACTGATAAACTAGAACAACTGTAAGCAAAGCTCATTAATATATACCCCCAAAATAACAACAAAATTCTCACAAAAAAAAGAAAAACACATCAAATCAAATTTTAAATAGTGGGTGCACAATGACAATATCCACTGAATATTCTGTAAAAGATTCGGTGAATTTCACCAAGTAGTTTAGGAGGAGTTGTCGCCACAAAGTATGTACCATGTTGCTGATGGAATAACAAAAGAACGAACAGACAAACAAACACTTTGATTACAATATACCTCTCCACTAAAGCAGGGTGTATAAAAATGGTAAAAGGGATACAAAAAAGTATCTGTAGCTCCCAACCGACACTTGCCATGTTACTTACACTTGTGATTATATGTGACCAAACTTTTATCAAACCTTGAATACTGATTAAATCAACTGCCAATAAAATATATTTTTCGGTGTTAAATGCTCCCTGTATTTTGAAAATTTCTACACAAGTTTCTTTTCATATAGAAGTATAAAATAGATTCACAAAATTACATTGATTGCTTCAAATTTGGTGACAACTGTCAAATTTTATTCTTTTTGGATGCCTGTCACAATTTTAAGTCAGATTATATGATAATCATAAACACTTTTATTGGTGCACAAAATCAGAACAAATCTGCACAAAATCAGGACATATTTCACTATAAACACCACAACATCAGGAAAAAATCAAAAACATTATTTGTACATTTGACACATTTAAACATCTACGAATACCATAATATCCTATACAAATTATCCCAATTATTTGCTTGTAATTTTATATCTGAGCATATGTAAACAAAACAGAACAGAACACCACAACATCAGGAAAACCACCACACAACAGGATAAAAAACCACCACAAAACAAATTTTCGCAGGACAACGTTCCTACCTGTGAATCACCCAAGGGACCAATGACAACAGTACTAGCTAAATGAGTGTAAGATATTGAGGTCAAACTATGTTTAAACTTCAGCAAAGGTACCACAAAAGAGTTTCCATACATTCATGGGGTTTGAGCTATTGCAGTTCAAGCCAATTGTAATTTGAGATTATCTTGAACAGGCAAAAGAAATTTGGTCCTCTTGACTTGGTTTTGCCTGTTGTCTTATATTTGAATGTCAGCCATTCAACAGAAAATGCAGGTCAAAGTGACCCAATTTTGAGTGGATGCTCATCTACCATGAAAGATGCATGTCAAGCAAGATGATCCTACCATAAATAGTAACCAAGAACTGAACCAATGCATGCAGATCAAGTGGAAAATATAGCTCAAAATGACCTATTTTTCCCACAGATGCTGACTTACCATAAGAGATGCATGCAAATGCAAGGTTAGATGCAGAAAAGTTACAGAGATATATACCTAAATGTGGACGTGAACTAGAAGGTAGATGCATGACACAAAGGATTTTCCAATAGTTCCCAATCAAAATACAAGTAGCATGCACCTCTTTGATATATGCACAAGAAATATATTAAATTGAACAGTTACAACACTAAGTAAACTTGAAAAAATATGAAGAGTACTGTGAAAGTACTATTCTTCGTGGGGTTCTAATTTTCATGGATTTTGTGGTTAGTTTTAACCACGAATTTAACTTCACAAGGAAGTGCCGCTTTTCCCTTGATTTGTAATGGATAGAATTTGAAACCACAAATTTAAGTACCCACGAAATAAAGATTTCTATGAAAACCACAAAAAGAAAAAAATAATGATGATTAAATTTCAAGGTAAAAAAAATTTCATGTTTCAGAAAAGGCATACCTGTACTCGCATAGCTGTAACAATATAGACCTAATGTGAGGAGGTGTAACAGTTGTTGTAAAAAATTATAGGAGTGTCAAGACTTAACTAATTAAGTCACCTGAGGCAAGGTAATAGAATAGGTGTTATACTGACATGTACTTTCTTAAAATCTAAAAATACACAGAAAAATGGATAGTGTAGGTGATACAATTCCAAGAAACAACAAGAACATAAAATATCAATAAAGTCACTCAACCATGAAATTAAGGTCATAATTACATGACACGATATGACTGCAATGTATAGATTTAGATGTAGCAAGACTAAACAAGAGCTGTCGCCGAATGGCAACCAGGTATACCCCCACTCATTGAACCCTGGACCAAAAATTCATGTTTACACCACATTTTCTCATTAAGTCCACATTTCGTCAAACAAGAAGTACACATCAGACAGGAGTCAAAATAGGAAGTTCCTTACAATTAACCATATAGAGGCTGCATACCAATTTTGAAGTCAATTCCTCTTATAGAAGCTCAGAAAAATGTGATGAACAAGAGCTGTTGCTGAATGGCAGCCAGTTATACCCCCGCTCATTGAACCCTGAATCAATAATTAAGTGCAAAATTAAGTGTGTGTGGACACAATACAGGTGTGGACACATTACAAGTGTGGACACAATACAAGCATTTACACAGTTGGATGTTTAGTTGCCGAGAAAAGTGACAAAAAAGTTCACCTTGGAAAATGAAAGTAAAAAAAATCATAAAGTCATAAAAACAGTAAGTAGTACAGCAATATGGCTGAAAAAGGGAGATGCAGTATAGAACCCTTCAAAGAAGCCCCATACCAAATATGAAGTAGCTGTCGTGTGCAGTTCCATAGAAAATTGTGACGAAAAAGTCACAATTTGGAAAACGAAAGTAAAAAAGGCACAAAGTCGGTAAACAGAATGTGGTAATCCGATATAGCCGAAAAAGGGAGGCGCAGTATAGGACCCCATACTGATGCCCCATTCCAAATATCAAGTGGCTGTCATGTGTAGTTGCTGAGAAAAATGTGACAAAAATGTCAAAATTTTGAAAATAAAAGTAAAAAATGCACAAAGTCGGTAAAAAGGAAGTGGTGATACGATATGGCCAAAAAGGGGAGGCGCAAAATAGGACCCCATACTGATGCCCCATTCCAAATATTAAGTGGCTGTCATGTGTAGTTGCTGAGAAAAATGCGACGAAAAAGTCACAATTTGGAAAATAAAAGTAAAAAATGCACAAAGTAGGTAAACAGGAAGTGGTGATCCCACAAGGCTGAAAAGAGGAGGCGCAGTATAGGACCCCATCCTGATGCACCATACCAAATATCAAGTGGCTGTCATGTGTAGTTGCTGAGAAAAATGTGACGGACAGACGGACGGAATGACGGACGGACGGACGGAATGACGGACGGATGGATGGACGGACAGAGGTAAAACAGTATACCCCCTCCTTCGGAGCGGGGGTATAAAAATTCATTTTTTGACTATATTTCGTAACAAAGTCCACATTTGATCAAACAGGAAGTACACATCTAACAGAACTCAAAATAAGACGTTCCTTACAACTAACCATATAGAGGCTGCATACCAATTTTGAAATCAATCCCCCTTGTAGAAGCCGAGAAAAATGCGACGAAAAATTCATGTTTTCACTACATTTCGTAATAAAGTCGACATTTCGTCAAACAGGAAGTACACATATAACAGGTTTCAAAATAGGACGTTCCTTACAACTAACCAACTAGAGGCTGCATACCAATTTTGGAATCAATCCCCCTTATAGAAACCGAGAAAAATGCGACGAAAAATTCATGTCTTTATTACATTTCGTAACAAAGTCCACATTTCGTCAAACAGGAAGTACATATCTGACAGGACTCAAAACAGGACGTTCCTTACAACTTACCATATAGAGGCTGCATACCAATTTTGAAATCAATCCCTCTTGTAGAAGCTGAGAAAAATTCGACGAAAAAGTCATGTTTTTACTACATTTTGTAACAAAGTCCACATTTCATCAAACAGGAAGTACACATCGGACAGGACTCAAAATAGGACGTTCCTTACAACTAACCATATAGAGGCTGCATACCAATTTTGAAATCAATCCCTCTTGTAGAAGCTGAGAAAAATGCGACGAAAAATTCATGTTTTCACTACATTTTGTAACTAGGTCCACATTTCGTCAAGCTGGAAGTACACATCGGACAGGACTCAAAATAAGATGTTCTTTACAACTAACCATATAGAGGCTGCATACCAATTTTGAAGTCAATTCCTCTTATAGAAGCTCAGAAAAATGTGATGAACAAGAGCTGTCGCCGAATGGCAGCCAGTTATACCCCCGCTCATCGAACCCTGAATCAATAAGTAAGTGCAAAATTAAGTGTGTGTGGACACAATACAGGTGTGGACACATTACAAGTGTGGACACAATACAAGCATTTACACAGTTGGATGTTTAGTTACTGAGAAAAGTGACAAAAAAGTTCACTTTGGAAAATGAAAGTAAAAAAAATCATAAGTCATAAAAACAGTAAGTAGTACAGCAATATGGCTGAAAAAGGGAGATGCAGTATAGAACCCTTCAAAGAAGCCCCATCCCAAATATGAAGTAGCTGTGGTGTGCAGTTTCTTAGAAAAATGCGACGAAAAAGTCACAATTTGGAAAACGAAAGTAAAAAAGGCACAAAGTCGGTAGACAGGAAGTGGTAATCCGATATAGCCGAAAAAGGGAGGCGCAGTATAGGACCCCATACTGATGCCCCATTCCAAATATCAAGTGGCTGTCATGTGTAGTTGCTGAGAAAAATGTGACAAAAATGTCACAATTTTGAAATAAAAGTAAAAAATGCACAAAGTCGGTAAACAGGAAGTGGTGATACGATATGGCCGAAAAGGGAAGGCCCAGAATAGGACCCCATACTGATGCCCCATTCCAAATATTAAGGGGCTGTCATGTGTAGTTGCTGAGAAAAATGCGACGAAAAAGTCACAATTTGGAAAATAAAGTAAAAAATGCACAAAGTAGGTAAACAGGAAGTGGTGATCCCACAAGGCTGAAAAGGGGAGGCACAGTATAGGACCCCATCCTGATGCACCATACCAAATATCAAGTGGCTGTCATGTGTAGTTGCTGAGAAAAATGTGACGGACGGACGGACGGACGGAATGACGGACGGATGGATGGACGGACAGAGGTAAAACAGTATACCCCCCTCCTTCGGAGCGGGGGTATAAAAATTCATTTTTTGACTACATTTCGTAACAAAGTCCACATTTGATCAAACAGGAAGTACACATCGGACAGGACTCAAAATAAGATGTTCCTTACAACTAACCATATAGAGGCTGCATACCAATTTTGAAATCAATCACCATTATAGAAGCTGAGAAAAATGCGACGAAAAATTCATGTCTTCACTACATTTCATAACAAAGTCCATATTTCGTCAAACAGGAAGTACATATCCGACAGGACTCAAAACAGGACGTTCCTTACAACTTACTATATAGAGGCTGCATACCAATTTTGAAATCAATCCCTCTTGTAGAAGCTGAGAAAAATGCGACGAAAAAAGTCCACATTTCGTCAAACAGGAAGTACACATCGGACAGGACTCAAAATAGGACGTTCCTTACAACTAACCATATAGAGGCTGCATACCAATTTTGAAATCAATCCCTCTTGTAGAAGCTGAGAAAAATGCGACGAAAAATTCATGTTTTCACTACATTTTGTAACTAAGTCCACATTTCGTCAAGCAGGAAGTACACATCGGACAGGACTCAAAATAAGATGTTCCTTACAACTAACCATATAGAGGCTGCATACCAATTTTGAAATCAATCCCCATTATAGAAGCTGAGAAAAATGCGACGAAAAATTCATGTCTTCACTACATTTCATAACAAAGTCCACATTTCGTCAAACAGGAAGTACATATCCGACAGGACTCAAAACAGGACGTTCCTTACAACTTACCATATAGAGGCTGCATACCAATTTTGAAATCAATCCCTCTTGTAGAAGCTGAGAAAAATGCGACGAAAAATTCATGTTTTCACTACATTTTGTTACTAAGTCCACATATCGTCAAACAGGAAGTACACATCGGACAGGACTCAAAATAGGATGTTCCTTACAACTAACCATATAGAGGCTGCATACCAATTTTGACATCAATCCCTCTTGCAGAAGCTGAGAAAAATGCGACGAAAAATTCATGTTTTCACTACATTTTGTAACTAAGTCCACATATCGTCAAACAGGAAGTACACATCGGACAGGACTCAAAATAGGATGTTCCTTACAACTAACCATATAGAGGCTTCATACCAATTTTGAAATCAATCCCTCTTGTAGAAGCTGAGAAAAATGCGACGAAAATTTTTTTCGGACGAACGGAAAAACGGACGAACGGACGGACAAGGTGAATGCAATATACCCCCCTCTCTATAGAGTGGGGGTATAATATGGTGTATCCATAAATTACAATGGCTCTGAAACTGACCTGAATGGAAATTGCAGCAAATTTGACAAAGTTACTGGACCATGCAATTGAGGTCTACATTGACTGACAAATATGTACCTAGACTGTTAAATCATATAAAGTTGGTCTAGTTTTTACAAGAAATAAACTTTAAGGTGAAACTATGACATAAATTTGGTATACTCTTAAACTTTTAGAATAGGGCCTGTAAGTCTCATACAATTTTGGAACTTCCAGGATCAAAATTATACCAGGAAGTTACATTCTAAACAAAGATATATGATGTTTCAAACAAAAATTTGAACATCACAATCCTCTGACGTCATTTTTTGGCGGGAAACGTTTTCAAATTGCCTGTTTATCGTTGATTCTCGTGAGTCACATGATGAGACTTACAGACACTATAGGTCACTGTAATCATTCAAGAGACAAATTTATAAAGCTTTGAGCTTGTTTCTTAATCTTAATTGTTTTATTTTGTAATTATTGATGTTTCTTAAAAAAAATAGTTTATACAAATCTTGACACATGTGATGCTTGATTGCTCTCAACATAAACTGCAAGTGGACAAAGGAAACTGAGGTTAGTATATACTTCAAATATTAGAAAAGTTTATTCTTCTTTTACTTCCAATGCAAGAAATGTCTTGTTTTCAGCAATTTATTTTCACAAGACAACAATATATTAAGGATGGTCACTCCTCAAGATTATCATATCAAGGATTTAAAATGAATATTTCTATTTATTAGAATATGGATAATACATCATTTTAAGCAAAAAATATTGATAGGTCAGTGTGTCCATTTTTGAGATTTAAACGCCTAAAATTTTGGCGGGAAACCGAACTTCTCTAGACTTTTCATTTACTTTGCATTAATGCAATCAACCTTCGAAATGCAATGAAGGAATATCAAGAATTTCATCAATTTTTGTCAAAAGTCTATTGAAGATGTATACAATCATATTTTGAAAAGAAAAGTGGGGGTCAGTGGGCAAAATTTTCTAATGCATCAAGATGGATAAAATAAGAGAATTCCAAAAGTCAGAGACAGTTTCAAAAACCTGAGGAGTGACCATCCTTAAAATATTCAATTACATGTATTAAAATTAAAAAACAAATATTAAAATATAAAATGACTTGTTACTTACATGTAAGCACAGACAATAAATCTATAGTTAATCCTACGTGAGTCTATCCTTCCTTTGGTAAATCTTTTGATGTTCACTTCATCGACAAATGTATAGTTTTGATAAGTATTTAAAGACCTTTTTATTTACTTTTAAAATTTAAGATTTAACAATAAATTGAAACGATTCCCTACAAATCATTAAAACCTTGTTAAATTTTCAATAGTTTGAGATGTATAGGCAAGCATTTAATTATAAATATTTACATGTTAAGTAACGTGTGGAAAAAACATGTCATTTATATATCATAATAATTCCGAAATCTAATTCAAGTACAAACATTTCATGGCATGCTTTTTACGTGAATTTTAAAAGCAAAATTGTTGATTTTAAATGCAGAAAGGGCAAGACTATCATGTCAATTCATAATCATTCTTTCTTGATTTTTTGTATTTTGATTTTTATTATAAACAAGTGTGGATCGTATTGCAAGGCAATACAGAAGTCCCCTACCGGTGGAATAATTCAGTATACCAGCAAAAAAAGTTAAAGAAGAAAAGTTTTCCGAGCCCAAGGCCTATGACTTCGTCAAAAATCAATGGACCCAACCCATACTCAAACTTGATCTGTAATCCATAGTAGTTGATTAACAATGCAAATATCAGCTTAATATCTGAAATGGTCCGGAAAACCTATATTTTACCAAAATTTTCTAAGTCCAAGGCCCATAACTCCATCCAAAATCAATGGACCGGAACCAAACTCAATCCTGATCTGTAACCCATAGTGGTAGACTCACATAGCAAATTTTAGCTTCATATCTGGAATGGTTTAGAAAAAAAGTCTGGAAAACCTATATTTTACCAAAACTTTCTAAGTCCAGGGCCAATAAATCCGTCAAATATCAATGGAATGGAATCAAACTCGAACTTGATCTGTAACTCATTATGGTAGACTCACATAGTAAATATTAGCTTAATATCTGGAAGGGTTTAGAAAAAAAGTCCGGAAAACCTATATTTTACCAAAATTTTCTAAGTCAAAGGCCCATAACTCAGTCCAAAATCAAGGGACCAGAACCAAACTCGAACGTGATCTGTAACCCATAATGGTNAGAACTGAACCAATGCATGCAGATCAAGTGGAAAATATAGGTCAAAATGACCTATTTTTCCTGCAGATGCTGACTTACCATAAGAGATGCATGCAAATGCAAGGTTAGATGCAGAAAAGTTACAGAGATATATACCTAAATGTGAACGTGAACGAGAAGGTAGATGCATGACACAAAGGATTTTCCAATAGTTCCCAATCAAAATACAAGTAGCATGCACCTCTTTGATATATGCACAAGAAATATATTTATGGCGGATTTCCTGAACAATTAACGTATTTTATTTGCAATTCATCAATGAATATACCAATATTCCTCTAGTAACACCTATAAGAACTCCTTCAAAACTCCTGTCTTTTGTTTGTTAATCAATTACTCAATGTTCTATTGAATTCTATTGTATACCAATTTGTACTGCCTGAAGGGGTTTACCTTGATACTCCAGTGGTGACAAATTGGTATACAATAGAATTCTAAAGAAAGTTGAGTAATTGATTAACAGACAATAGACAGGAGTTTTGAAGGAGTTCTTATAGGTGTTACTAGAGGAATATTGGTATATTCATTGATGAATTGCAAATAAAATACGTTAATCATCTAGGAAATCCACCATAATTAAACAGTTACAACACTAAGTAAACTTGAAAAAATATGAAGAGTACTGTGAAAGTACTATTCTTCGTGGGGTTCTAATTTTCATGGATTTCGTGGTTAGTTTTAACCACAAATTTAACTTCACAAGGAAGTGCCGTTTTTCCCTTGATTTGTAATGAATTTAACTTCACAAGGAAGTGCCGTTTTTCCCTTGATTTGTAATGGATAGAATTAGAAACCACAAATTTAAGTACCCACGAAATAAAGATTTCTATGAAAACCACGAAAAGAAAAAAATAATGATAATTAAATTTCAAGGTAAAAAAATGTTCATGTGTCACAAAAGGCATACCTGTACTCGCATAGCTGTAACAATATAGACCTAATGTGAGGAGGTGTAACAGTTGTTGTAAAAATATATAGGAGTGTCAAGACTTAACTAATTAAGTCAACTGACATGTACTTTCTTAAAATCTAAAAATACACAGAAAAATGGATAGTGTAGGTGATACAATTCCAAGAAACAACAAGAACATAAAATATCAATAAAGTCACTCAACCATAATATTAAGGTCATAATTACATGACACAATATGACTGCAATGTATAGATTAAGATGTAGCAAGACTAAATATGGTGTATCCATAAATTACAATGGCTCTGAAACTGACCTGAATGTAAAATTGCAGCAAATTTGACAAAGTTACTGGACCATGCAATTGAGGTCTACCTTGACTGACAAATATGTACCTAGACTGTTAAATCATATAAAGTTGGTCTAGTTGTTACAAGAAATAAACTTTAAGGTGAAACTATGACATAAATTTGGTATTCTCTTAAACTTTTAGAATAGGTCACTGTAATCATTCAAGAGACATATTCATAAAGCTTTGAGCTTGTTTATTAATCTTAGTTGTTTTATTTTGTAATTATTGATGTTTCTTAGAAAAAAATAAAGTTTATACAAATCTTGACACATGTGATGCTGGATTGTTCTCACTATAAGCTGCCCATAGACAAAGGCAACTGAGTTATATACTTCAAAATTTAGAAAAGTTTATTCTCACATTTGAGACAAGCCAGTACCTATTTTTAGCCGTTTGAGATATCATTGTCTCAACCCACGGGTTAGATAAGAATTTCACGTGAGGAAATACATTATGACGTTATCGACGTCATAGTAAGTTGCTTAGACATGGCGGACGCCAACTGTAGTCTGGTTGTAAAAAAAAAAACTTGCATTTTGCTTATCAATGTGAGAAAAACAATCAAACACCCTTTAAAATGCAAGATCGAGAAATCTCAGACACCCAAGGGTAAGATTTCAATCATTCTCTGACTCGGCAAGCCTCGTCAGAGAAATATTGAAATCTTACCCTTGGGTGTCTGAGATTTCTCGATCTTCCATTTTCAATGGTGTTAGATTGTATTATTCTTCTCTTACTTCTAATGCAAGAAATGTCTTGTTTTCAGCAATTTATTTTCACAAGACAACAATATATTAAAATTATTGCAGGTGGAGTTAACATATGTGTTATGGTCTCATGTTCATTTACTCCACATCCTTTCGTAAAACATATTAAAATAAATAGAAAATTCAAATATTTAAAAATATTCAATTACATGTATTAAAATTAAAAAACAAATATTCAAAATATAAAATGACTTGTTACTTACATGTAAGCCCAGACAATAAATCTAGAGTTAATCCTACATGAGTCTATCCTTCCTTCGGTAAATCTTTTGATGTTCACTTCATCGACAAATGAATAGTTTTGATAAGTATTTAAAGACCTTTTTATTTACTTTTAAAATTTAAGATTTAACAATAAATTGAAACGATTCCCTACAAATCATTAAAACCTTGTTAAATTTTCAATAGTTTGAGATGTATAGGCAAGCATTTAATTATAAATATTTACATGTTAAGTAACGTCTGGAAAAAACATGCCATTTATATATCATAATAATTCCGAAATCTAATTCAAGTACAAACATTTCATGGCATGCTTTTTACGTGGATTTTAAAAGCAAAATTGTTGATTTTAAATGCAGAAAGGGCAAGACTATCATGTCAATTCATAATCATTCTTTCTTGATTTTTTGTATTTTGATTTTTGAAATAAATAAATATCTTTAGATTGATCAATGCATTTGATATGAAAATACAAACTGCAGGTCTTGAGTAATCTTTTTAAGCAATTTATTCCCTAGATGAAATAAATAAAATTGGGGCTATATATTTCTATACAATTCTGTACAATTATTTGTACTATTAAGATCAATAGTTAACTCACATCATAGGTAGTTAAACTGTTAAAAGTCTTCTGTTAGGGCAGTAATGGACCATCATTATTACAAAAGATTCTTTTAAAATTGATCAAGATCTAAACCTTGCTTGGATGAGGTACAGACCTAAGAGACATAAAGGGGACCATTTGAGGACCAGTTTCAGAAGTTTGGTCTTAAATGGCCCAGTAGTTTCAGAGCAGATGCTATTTGAATGATTTACATACAAGGACCAATGTTAATCTATGTTTCTATTGTTAGTCATCTTATACACAACTAGGAAAGGGAACCACCTACAGACTACTGTGACCAAGTTTAGTTGCAATTAGTCCAAAAGTTTTAAAACACGAGATCTTTGAATGTGTTTTCCATTAGGTCCAGTGTTGACATATGAAAAACACATCACCATAAGTTTGGTTCTACTAGGCCTAGCAATTTCAGAGGAGCTCTTTGAATATTTTTTCCATAAGATCCAACATTTTGTTACAAGATGGCATCAAAGGATCACTATTACAAAGTTTGGTTCTAATTTTAAAGTAGTTTCAGAGAGATGTTCTTGGAATGAAGTTTTGATGGATAATAGATGATTACAGACAATAGACAACCCATGAAAAGTAATGACAAAAGCTCGACCTGGCCTTAGCTAGGTGAGCTAAAAACACTTATTTGATCCTGTTAAATACTGTGGAACAACTTTTATTTGTATAGACATCAATTTTGGTGTTTTCATACATATCACTGTTTTGTGTGTTCTTAAATTAGTGGTTTGGAAGATGCATTCATTTGGAACGTTATATCGTAGTTTAAGCAAACCACAAAATCCATGAAATTTGGAACCATAGGAACAGTAGTAATTTTAACAGTAATGTAGTTAAACCCCTCCCTTTTACATGCTGCAGTAAGGCAATATAAAAGGATATAAATTTACATGTCATTTACAGTCCCAGTGAAGGTGTCAAAACATGTAACTTCATGCAGATAAGTCTTAATTAAACAAGAGCTGTTGCCTAATGGCAGCCAAATATACCCCCCGCTCATTGAACCCTGAATCGATATGGCAAGTGCAAAATTAAGTTGGTGTGGACACAATACAGGTGTGGACACAGTACAAGTGAGGACACAATACAAGTATGGACACATTGATATAATCTTCAAGAAAGAACTTTTCACAAGAGTTCAAATGAAAACACTCTGTCTAAATCAGACAAATATAAAATTCACCTTTTTTCTGCCTATTTGACATTTTACACATCTACATATAGTGTTCTTCCTTTGTGTAAAATTTCATTAAATTCCTTCAAGTGGTTTAAGAGGAGTTGCGCTTACAAGGTAACCCATTCATGGGGAATCAACGAAAAGTCAAAGTTGGATTATCTCCCCTTCCTGTTTTCAGACAATAATTATATTCCTTCATGCACATCTCCATATAGTGTCCTTCCTTTGTGTAAAGTTTCATAAAATCCTTCAAGTGGTTTAAGAGGAGTTGCGCTTACGAGGTAACCCATACATAGGGAATCAACGAAAAGTCCAAGTTCAATTATCTCCCCTTCCTGGTTTTGGACAATGATTATATTCCTTCCTGCACATCTCCATATAGTGTCATTCCTTTGTATAAAGTTTCATCAAAATCCTTCGAGTGGTTTAAGAGGAGTTGCGCTTACGAGGTAATCCATTAATAGGGAATCAACGAAAAGTCAAATTCGATTTATCTCCCCTTCCTGGTTTCGGACAATAATTATATTCCTTCATGCACATCTCCATATAGTGTCCTTCCTTTGTGTAAAGTTTCATCAAAATCCTTCAAGTGGTTTAAGAGGAGTTGTGCTTATGAGAAGTGTGGACAGACGGACAGACAGACGGACAGACGGACAGACAGACAGACAAGGTGATTCCTATATACCCCCCCAAACTTTGTTTGCAGGGGTATAATAAGCCAAAAAATTCAAATCACAAAATGCATTAGCCCAGATATGATCTTCTTTTATCCAAGTATGAATCGATCACTCATTAACCACCCATTTATATGGTGAAACCTCATTATTAGCTCAAATTTACCACTTTTATCATAGTTTTGGAAACCAAATCAAATTGAGATATCACCACTCACAGTAAGTATAGGCCAAGCAGCCTCTTACCTTGATGTAAATAATTTTGTAAAAAACTGCCCCATATTGTTGTCTATATTTAATAATATAAACACTGTATATGTGGCAATTAAATGATCTTTTATATTTGATTATAACTTGTAACATTTATTTAAATATTTCATGTGTCCGATATGTGTACATCCAGTATCATTAAAATTCTACACCTACAATGGAAAGGAATACTTCGGTTCTAATTACATACAAACCAAACACTTCAACCAAAACAAACTTTACAGTACTATTTGCTATTGGTATTAAGTTTGTATCATTTAGATTAAACAACTCTACGTCAAGTACACAAGGGTAATCCACTGAAAACTACCGAAACACATTTCAGTGTTCCAAATATGATCCAGTATATCAAGACAAATATTTCTCCACCTTGTACAAGAGAATTCTTAGATTTGGTGGCACAAATTTTTTTCTGTATTTCCTACAGAGATGCAAGACAAGTTTCCCCTCTTTACACAAATATACTCATCCTTAGAATATCTAAAATTTTGTAACAGAAAAAGCGTTATGATTTGAGTAAAAGGAAGTTATTCACTAGCTAAACAATGGTCAACTTTGTGGACAATGAGAGGGGTGGGGTAGGGAGGGGATCAATTATAATTGAGATCCAGTGAGAATGTCTGACAAAACTAGACAAGAAATGGATGTCGATACAACATCAAACCAGGTTTTCTTTCCTTATTAGAGTAAGTAGAATAACTGAATATGTGCAAAGCTTTATTGACCGATACCCCCTCTCTCTCATGAAAAAGTATTTGCCAAGTCTTTTCTCAATAAACTTCAAGCATATGGTCAAAACACCTATCAATTCCTAAGTTCAAAATGGCATACCTCCTACATATGATGTCCTTGCTACATAGAAAGTTTCATGAAATTCTGTTGAACAGTTATGCGCTTACAAGCATATGGTCACAACACCTGTAAATTTCTAAGTTCATAAGGGCATATAACTCCTGGAAAAATTGCATGATGAAAAACCCTGACAATATGCACATCTACATATGATGTCCTTACTACATACAAAGATTCATAAAATTCTGTCGAAATATTACAGAGGGGTTGCCCTAACAAAATCTGGCTGCCGCCTGCCCGCCCAACCGCTGTACATCACCATTTCCAACATAGAAGCAGTCACAGCCTGCTAAGCTCACCTCATTGCACAGCATTGTCACATGTTAAACATGTCAGTAAACAGGAATGGACTATATAATCATTCTTTTTAACAGATTCATTCATGAGTAAAACGTAGGTAAAAGACTGTCATCCCAAAATGCATGACACATACCAATATGGTTGATGTAGGAAATGTCAGTAAGCAGAAATAGACTTCAACCATTCTACCTAATCAAGTCGTTCATGCCCAAAATGTAGGTCACAGACAGCATCCAAAGCATGCTTTGTTGTTATCCCAAAATGCATCATACATACAAATATGGTTGATGTGGGACATGTCAGTAACTGAGAATGGACTTTTAACCATTCTACCTAACCAAATTGCTCATGCATAAAATGTAGGTCAAAGACAGTATCTGAAGCATGCATTGTTGTTGTCATCCCAAAATGCATCATGCATACCAATATGGTTGATGTGGGACATGTCAGTAGCCGGGAATGGAATTTAACCATTCTACCTAACCAAGTCACTCATGTATAAAATGTAGGTCACAGACAGCATCCGAAGCATGCATTGCTGTTGTCATCCCAAAATGCATCATGCATACCAATATGGTTGATGTGGGACATGTCAGTAACCAGGAATGAACTTCAACCATTCTACCTAACTAAATCCCTCATGCGTAAAATGTAGGTCAAAGACAGCATCCGAAACATGCATTGTTGTTGTCATCCCAAAATGCATCATACATACCAATATGGTTGATGTGGGACATGTCAGTAACAGGGAATGGACTTTTAACCATTCTACCTAACCAAGTTGCTAATGCGTAAAATGTAGGTCACAGACAGCATCCGAAGCATGCATTGGTGTTGTGATCCAAAAATGCATCATGCATACCAATAGGGTTGATGTGGAACATGTCAGTAACCGGGAATGGACTTAAACTATTCTTCCTAACCAGACGAGAACGCCGACGTAGATGCTCAGGGTATCACATAAGACCCCTAACTTCGTGAGATGAGCTAATAACCGGATTTCCCAACAGGAAAACCAGGTTAAAAATCAGAACACAGGGATCTACACTAATAGTCGCCCAGTCTACCAAGGCAACTAAACATTGTGTTGGGCTAATGAAAAGTTGGATGCTCCTTGCCCAGGTGGCGACTGAATGTTTTTGAGTTGATGTCTGGAATTGTATGTATGAATGTATGTATGTACCTAGATTCCTCCATCATAGGAGCACCCCATGATCTGCAAGGGTACAGTGGAATCCATGTACACTCCCTATTGGGATTTCTGAAGATATGTCCTAACTATATACAACCCATCACCATAGGGCCATCCCCATCCCCTCACCCCCTACATGAAGAGTTAAGACACCGGGAAGTCTGTTATTATGGTGGAGAAAGCTGAAGTACACAGAGAGAACCACCGGGCAACTCGACGGAAACAGACAAACCAAAGAGATATCAACTGAGTGATCTACAGGTCAAACAGGGGGCAATTTGACCTACCGAGGCCCCCATTATACACATTATGCATGTGTATGTGCTATGGAAGTGTGTGGGAGGGTGAAAAACACCTTGATGACATGCCAATTTTCCAAGGGTCAATCCAAGGATAGAAACAGGGTCCTTTAGTATTGTAACCTAACGCGTTAACCACTCGGCCAAAGCCCCACATAATTCAAGTGTCGGTTTTTAGACACACCGTAATTTATGCAACTGGCATCCGATTTGCTACAATTTTGTCCATTTCCAGTACAATGCCTAAAGTGCATGTGGCAATACATGCATCGGTTTCCAAGCCAAAGATGAAACAAACTACAGCAGAAAGTGGAAGCATTTCAGACATATCAGATGGTCAAGAAACCTTGCAGGACATTTGGTCAGGCAAATAAGAAACAAGTGATGACTCTAAAAGATGTCTCGCCCGTCCCTGCTGGCCTCTAAATTGATGTGAAATCTAAGTGAACTAATCAGAAAAGTGAACATGCTCACTAGACCATGAAATTGAGGTCAAGGACAAATATCACCTGCCAGACGGACATGTACTACCCAAGACCAACTTACATACCAAATATTATCAACCTACCACTTCTAGTTATTGAGAAATGGACTTAAGCAGAAAAACTTAACGTGTCCACTAGACCATGAAATTGAGGTCAAGGACAAAAGTCACCTGCCAGACTGACATGTACTACCCAAGTCCATCCTACATACCAAATATTATCAACCTACCACTTATAGTTATTGAGAAATGGACTTGAGCAGAAAAACTTAGGGTGGCCACTAGACTGTGAAATTGAGGTCAAGGTCACATAACGTTATGTCCGTCAGGTAGCACTTGATTAGTACTATCACTGGACCAAATATGATGTTCCTATATCAAAGGGTTTTCAAAATATCCTGCATTTAGTAAAAGTTAACGCCGTCGCCATACTTTGCACGCATATGTCTCGCTTTCGCGACTTTCATCGCGGTCGAGACAAAAACTGCTGTCAGGCATAAAATAAATTTATAAGACCTACTGTACAGTTTCAGAATCGATAGACATCAATTTTTTTTATCCGACATTGTTCCTGTTTGCTGAAAGTTTTGCCAGACCGACTGAAGTATAGTCTGATATCGCCTTTGGATATGTCTGGTATTTTAGTGAATTTTTACTCAAGCAAACTTATGAAAAGGATACAGACCCTTAAAGTTTTAGAGTCACCCTTTTCAACCCCAATTCACGATCTCACCCTCATCCCTTTCAATGTCACACTTGTATTTTTCGAGTAAAAGTAAAGATCTATTTCAAACAGAAAAATGATCTTTTCATGATTAGAAAAACAAGAAATTTGGGGTTGTTTTCATATATTCTTTCATACAACTGGTTCATTTTTGATAAACTAAGTAAAACACAATTTTAATTTGAGGTCACAGATATGAGAGCAAACTTCATTTCCATTCTTTTTATAACAAAAATTTTGTCTCATTTAATTCTTTGCTATGACCACCTGATATGCTCTCAGAATGTACCATTTTGCTTCCTCGAAAAAAATATTGCTTGGAAACCCCAAGTTTCCCCTGTTTCAAACTGGTAACTCGACCATCCTTGACAGCTCTGGGAATATAGAGTAGTAATGTACACAAGACAACATTCCAACAATTACACAGTAAAACAGCAATGGAACAGTACTTCGATCTTCTGAAATATCATCTCTGTTTTCTAAAAAAAAAAGCTGGAAGCCTTAAAAAAATTGCTGGGCTCCTTAAAATTGAAAATTAGGAGACCAGGTGGCGACCATGGTTCAAAATTTAGTGTATATCCCTGGAACAAATGCCTTTTTCCAGTTAATATTAAAAAAAACTCTCCTGTAACAAAGGGAAATGATTCCTTCAAAAATAAAATAAAATCATAACAATAAGAATCATGATGAAACTCAAACTTGATCTGTTCTCTCATCAAGGTACATTTACAAATAAGTCAATATCTCAAGTGATGGTTACAAAATAAAGGTCACTTTCTCAAGTAGTCTTCAATAATTGTATGGAAAACTGCTATTGCATGAAAAATTTCAAGTCAAAAGGAAAATAACTTCTTCAAAATCAAAGAAATATCAGAAACTCTTTGATAGGATTTCTAATGACTAGGATTCAACAAACTTCAACACAGTACTGGAAATCTACCCAATAATAGGCATCAGAGATTTTTCTGGCTTGCGCTCTCTATAATGTAAGATTTAATTTATCTTCACATTAGCAATCTTAGCATTTCCTATAACTTTTTAAGCTTACTATCAAAATGAAAGTAGAAGATTTTCACAATTTTCACATTTTCTTTTTGACAAAATATAGCAAATATTGCAGGAATTTGTGATGAATTCTTATGCGACAAATTCCAAATATATACAGGGTTTAACATACAACTGAATAATGCTTGTTGTTCTTCATCTAAGAGTTCAATGAATAATCAATGCAAGCACACTGAGTAAATGGACATAAGACAGTCTCAGTGGCAGATCCAGGGGAAAAATTATGGGTCAGTCAGAGTTTAATTTCTATTGTTTTTATTATTTTGGTAAAAATATCTTGCCCCATACAACTCACTTATTTTTTTCTCATTAACGACTTCAGTGTCTTATTTTTAATAAGGGCAGATTACAAAGTTCATCAGATTGTCGATTTTCTTTTAATAGCAAAATATCTATATTCTAAACTAGATAAAAGTCAGCGCAAGTTTTTTTTCAAGCAATTTTTAAATAATGATTTTTCTCAGAAACATTAGGTCCATAACCAATATTTTTTGCTTAATTGGTTTTATAACCACTAGGTAGGAATAGTTCTTGTTGGTCATTGCCTTTCACTCCCTTTAAACAACAAAGCCTGTGCCCTGTTAACTTGCCCATCATCTCTTTTAGCAATAAATTTCCCCTAATAATTTGATTAGGTAAAGCATCCTCTTTCACTATCCTAAATATTACAAGATAAGTTTCCCCCTTCTTTATCTGATAAATTTTAGGCAGAAGTTTAGACTCTGAATCCCTAATTTTAATTTAATTGGAAAATTGAATAAGAATATTAACTTGTACCTTGATACAACATAAATATTTATCTAGCATTGTGGTTAGACATACACTCAGGTGAATTAGTTCTTTAGACATGCATACATTTTGTATGGAATATAAGCATTAAAATCAATCGCACCCAATATTTATGATAATATATGTCTGTATTTTAAGTCTCGTTAAAATGGAACGTAGACTTACTTTACATGTTTGAGGATTAATTTCAAGGTATGACTGGCAGTACAAATATTATGTCTTATTTTGTACCACTTAGGGACCAAATAAAATATATTTAAATACATGTTTTTTGATATATTTTTTTGCTTATACTCTTGCAGTTTCAAAAATACTTATAATGTCTAGGTATAAAACATGTATTCCATTTTATGAAAATATCCATTGTACAATATAAATAAGTCTGGGCTAGTAAGAGTCTAAGGAAGTCAACACTTTCTATGAGTTTTATATATCAATATGAATACTTTCTACATCAATTTCATTCATATCTAAGTGGATAAGCAATAAAACTCCCTACCTTTAAAGTACTTTGTAGTTCAAATAGAGATCCCCCCCATTCAACTTCAATAGAATTCATAATTATACACTCAAATTTTACATTTTATTTAGAAATTTAAAAGGGATTTATTTATAAATTTCCACAAAAGACTAAATGTCCATAAATCATTGTCTAACCTTTACTGACCTTATAAAACACCTTTTGATGGCTTATGTTAGTAAATATTACTACTATTATAGAATTAATTTGAGTATATTATTAAATATTATAATGGTACCATAATTGGTTATCATAAACTCTACAAATGTCACAAAGAAATAATGACATATTAGGGAACTTACATTTAATATTTTAAGCATTTCATTTCTATTTATCAATTTGTTGTTAAGTAAATCAAGCAATGATTGTATGAAAAAGCTATAGAAATTTATCTCACAAATTCATTCAGTTAAAATATCTAATTTTAATCTTTCCTTTTCTGTACCTTGATGCCGCTTTGGTTACAAAGTTTTATCATACCATTTTGGTAGAAAGTACAAACTTAACATTGTGGCCTGCAACAAACTCAATTGATAACAACAATGGTTACCAAAGTTCCGGGAGGGAAAGATAGAAGTCCCCTCCTGGACTGTGGGTTTGCTCTTTGTTGGTCTGTCAGTCATACATACATTACAGGGGTTTTCTTGAACCTTAACTGCAGATATTGATCTCATGTTTGGTATGCATTCTCATAGTATCGATATTTGAAATGTGATATCGAACTCTTGGTTTCTATCTGGGAAACACTCATAGTCATAGATTCATCACTGTGCACTCATGGTACATGTTTATATCAGGGTGCCCACAACATTATTGTAATCAAATTCAAGGACTTTTTAAGGAGTTTTCAAGGTCTTTCTTATAATTTTCAAGGTCCTTTGCCTGAACAAACTCATTGCTTCTGCATGAGAAACAACAATCAAGCAATTGAAATCCAGTCAAACTAGCACTAAGAGACTGTCTCTTTGAACTTACTATGAAGTACATGCAATCTCTCCTTGTTTGAGGTCTCATGGGCCGAGCTCAATTATCGTGTTCGGGACATGTTCTATGTGTTCTATGAGACATTGATAATCGAGTGGCATAGAACAGGAACAGAACATTCAATATGGAGATCAAAATCTAAGATTAAAGAATTTATTTTTCATACATTGTGCCTTAAAGTGTACTCAAAAACATGCTGGAAAAGTATTTAGTTTCTTCTGCAAGAACGGAAAATGGGAAAAAAACATTCAAAATCCTTAAATTGTGAAAAATGTATTTTTTCTTTTGAACTATTGATCTCCAAATTAAATTCAACCACTGAATTGACAAGCTTTTATACATTTTCATCAAACTTGTATTTTGGATAGGCTCGTGTATTTAATTATTACCGTGTCAAGAGCTCCAGATAAGAATTGACTAATTGGGTAAATTCACTTTTGTCATCAATTGGGTCATAACAATTTTCCCAGGTAAAGCCATATATGTTCAACCCTTACAGTTAAAATGAGGTGGGTTTCCATCCCTTAGAGCTGTAGTATATTGGTTTTTTTAATATTAGAAAATATTATATACATGTGTTATTATTGTTAAAAATTGTCGTCATCTGTGAAAAGGATCAATTTCAAGGCTAGAAATTTTAATCATGCGTCATTGAAAAAGATCGAGCTGTCCAGGCATATAAATTGGTAATGTTATTGTTTGATGTTTTGGCATGGTGAAGGTCATATTAATTTTTATCCACCTTTATTTCTACTTCATTGTTTTGATTGATTGATTAATTAGACTGTTATGTACAGTGAGCAACTTTTCAGCTATGTAAGGTAGAGAACAAGGTAACCAATTGAAAAAGTCACAAGTAATAGAAGAAAGATATAGAGAAGGAATGGGCAATCGGGGCAACAAAATTTAACTAAGAATAGAAAAGAAGAAAATGGGTAGGGACAGGAAATTATCCTTGAATAGGACCCCTAGAGTGTATGCTCTTGTTCCAGAAATATAGGAGAGTTCTTTCTACTGGAATAGATGTGTATTTTCTCCACACAATTTATCGTTTTTAGGGATTCCATATTATACTAGTAACCTGTCAACCCCAGGGCCACTTGAAAACGGAAGAAATGGGTAGGGGCAGGAAATTAAGCCTTCAATGCGACCCTTAGTGAGTCTGCACTTCTACGAGATATTAAGGAGGGGTCAAATACATCAATCCAAATAAAATATAAGTAAATGTAAAAAGACTTAAAGAAAGAATTAACACCTTCGGCATCGACTTATGACTGCCAATAGAAAATGGGGAAATGGGTAGGGGCAGGAAAATAACAACCTCTCCTTTAATGGGTCTTCTTTTGTACAAGAAGCATAGATGATGTTTTTATACTTCAAAGAGAGTGACGTTTTGTCTTTGAAAGTTTGTGTTCAGGCTTTCCTTTGTAGATACTTTGTTATGTCCTTTGCATTTACTTCATATCCTTTCATTGTTAATTTCTGTATTATGATCCAATTAACCTGCATAGATGGGGCATTCACCACCCCACCATGTTAGGATGTCTCTTGCAGCATTGTTTTGAACGAGACCAACAGCAACTTTGTTTATCCATCAGAAGCTTCCCTTGTTTAACACTGATTGCCAAATTTCGGGAATAGGTATGTTGTATTTCCAGTTTTATGAATACACTGTATATCTGCAAAGCGAATCCCTTGTGCGTATTTTTACCTGAAAATCCATTTTACTCTCAAAATCGTTCTACTGTTACCCGGGACCAAAAATCAAACGACAGGGACACGGTTCAATTTATCGGTTTTGCCAACACCAAAAAGATTTGGCTACCCTGATCTATCAAAAGTCCTGACGCGACTAATGGGTGAAACTACGCACCTCTCCATGATAGAATTGGGCGAAAACTCATTGTTGCAGAAATATTTGGGTTAGGTCAGTTTTAAATTGGTTACTAAACGCATGTCAAAGAGAAAAAATTGGGCTTTCATTTAATTTAATTTCGTAATCTTGCAGATACGCAGCTTATCTGTTGCTGTACCTGTGCATCACTTTCCGGTGAACATAACATAATTAATCGATTCTACTGTGGAATTTCAATTCCGGGTATTACTTCGAAAATTTATTGAGATTTTCAACGTTTTTTTCGCCAAAACAAAGCAGTTTATCAGTTGGCACAGTAGGAACACGGGTGTTCTGACCCACTTGATTATTATCAGAGTGTTCGCAGCGTGAGGAAGCTATAATCGAGCACCACCATGCTGACTAGAAGAAATGATATTCGAGAAAGGCGCCATAATTTGTTAATGATTTTTCATCGCTTAATTGCAGTGTTAAAATCTCGTGATGTTAAGCGCAATTTAGACTATGACTTTTTCACGGTTTTCTCCCGGTTTTTTATAATTTTATGGAATTTCCCGGCCTTTTCCGGGCCGGGAACACTTCAAACGAAATTCCCGGCTTTTTCCCGTTTTCCCGGTCTTGTGGGAACCCTG